>JADGJK010000117.1:0-57034 GCA_027600645.1 Nowakowskiella sp. JEL0407 | reverse complement strand
TGGATGACGAACACAGGACCGACCAGTTTATTCACGTTCGATTCCAACAATCTGAAACATAAATGTGTTTCTTCCCTACCGCTCGTTAGAATTTTCGTGTAACCAACAGTGCAAATTTGAATCCGGTTTGCGCACAATCGGGAAAAATCCGGCTTAGACAATCGAAAATACGGTAACAGAACAATCAGCACGCATTTGAAATAATAAATCATGATGCTTATTATCTTCAACTAGCTGGTTTGCTTTGGTTTCAATTACAAAATAAATGAAGGATCATGAAAATTCGGTCGATATACAGTATATTTCCCCAATTTCAAAAAAGATTACATAGAAAAGTTTCGTAATTTCCACTTTCAGTAAAGAACAAAATTTTCCCCACAAATAGAATATTCCCTTAAGCCGCGACACACTGAGAGTAGTAAGTGCTGACAAATTTGCAAGTCAAACCCGACGCACAGCATGTTGATCCCTAAAATTTTCAATTGTAAACAATTATTCAAAATGCAATATAAATTAAACTTACCGTGTAGTAAGATCCACCACACTGTCCGTACAATTGGATTGCACTTCCCGAGCAGGCGACGACGGGAGACGGGGATGGAGATGGCGAAGGGCTGGTTGGAGGACTGGTTTTAGGACTTGGCGAGGGGCTTGATCTCACAGGTGATGGCGACGGAGAAGATGATCCACCGCTGGTCTTTCCATCCCAAACATCACCTCCCCAGTTGGGGTACACGGATTGAGGTCTTCCATCGCTACAAGCATGATGTTAGATGAGAGCAATAGATCTCTAGGTTTACAAACTCACTATAAGTTGAACAAAACGCCAGGTGTGCTGCCTGTCCAAGATCCTGGGATCGGGACGTTGTAGGGAGGTTTTAAAGTTCCTCCGCTGATGATGTCGATATCGAAGCAACGTGGGTAGAATTGAGCACCTAAGCGGCGGAAAAATAGTAAATAAATGAACTTTCTGAACATTGAAAAAAAAACAAAATACCTCCTGCAGTTCCCGCTTGATGCAAACCAATGTGGTCAACTCGAACAACATATTGACCTGGAGCCAATGACGCGGGAATAGGAACGTCCAACACGTTTCCGTTAGCGTTGATAACATCAGAACACCACTTGGGGGTGGAAAGAATTTGGTAAATCTTTGCCCACGCTGTCGGTTTAAGTCCTTCACCAATGTGAACCATGCATGGTCCAGTATGGAAGATGCTGTTGTCCCAGTGAACTTTGATTGTGGATCCAGCGGTGATTTGCAAGGGAGACGGAGCTCTGGCGTTAAACGGGCGAGCAACGTTACAAGGCATATCATCAGTCTAACATCGGCGAAAATCAGCAAAATAAAAGACAGCGAGAAAACGGGCCACTTGTCTACATATACATACAGTTATTTGAGAACCCGTAACTGGAGTGTCCTCTTGTCCCTGACGTAAAACCATCGGACGGAGCGCGCCGGTTCCTCCATTAACTTTATCAACTGAATAGTGAGCGTTAACAGAAAGAGCGGCGGCAGCGACGACAAGCAAGGCAGATAGATGAACCATTTGTGGAAATTGTTTTTTCTTCTGAAAGTTGTGCGACGAAATGAACCCCCATCGAAGACAACATTCAGGGTTTTATCACATGGTCAGGTTTTGTGCTGCGCGACCACACCAACGAATCGCAAAATACTCTCAGCTGGATTTCCTTGTTCATTTGCGTTGTATTATTAGTCATACTTTGTAGTTATTTGCTTACCAGCATCAATCGATTTATTGAGTGCACCAATTTCAGTGATTTCTAGAGCAATTGGCCACAATCTTTCCAATCGTGAGTTCGTGGCAAATCACAAATTTGCCTTGCATGAATGGAGCGTTGTTGAAAGCTCGTGCATGACCAAAAAAATTTTCGCCGCCGCTCAACGATCGATTCCCATCAACTTCTTTGTTGTAGTGTCTTTTTACTGTAAATCTTTAAAATTCATGCCCAAAAAGAAAAATTGAATGTCTAGATAAATTGTACTTCATCATAACACAACCAGATCTCAATCGAATGTCTTTTCTCCAAATCCTCATCAAAATCATTCTCCAACTCATTATAATCGCTATCAGTAACAACAGCTCCGTTCCCAACATCTCTAACGGTAACTCTCTCAATCACCCGTTTCGATCTCCCGCGTCCATCTTGCCTTCCTCGATAATCCCAAACCACGAGCGAATTTTCGTCATTGTGCGAAACGCTCGCATACACCATACTACCATCACGTGAAAGTTCTGCGAATTTGATATCTCGGAATCGTGGAATGCTAAATCCGAGTTTGGCCATCGCCGATGATTCATCAAGTATGTACAAAAGTTTGCTTCCTCTATCTTGCTCTTTGGCGTTGTTGCGATAGTTTGATAAGTCCCAAACTGCAAGTTGATCACTCTTCGGGCCGTTCGTCAACAACATATGTCCACTAATTGCTAATGTCATCGGGGAGAGCGTGTTTTCAGGCACGGCTGGCTGTACGTCATTCGCGGGAATCTCCTGATCTTGGTTTGGCACGGGCGGAGGGTCTGCAATTGACGCAAGACTATCATTGGCATCGGCGGAAACGTGATTGACGACAGTCTGATTGGTTGCATTTACCGGGGGCATTTCGAAGATGAGCTCTTGCTCGAAGTGATGGAACTGATCAAAGACAATTGAGGCAGGAGCGTTGCTGACAATCAAATTATTCGTGCCCTCGATTTCTACATTCTCTTCTGCATCCTGCGCATCAGAGGTTTCCGTAGATTGCTCAAGCGGGTGTTCTTCATTTCTGAAATCAAGTTGTTCCACCAATTTCCCTTTCTTCATATCGTAGATATGAAACGATCCGTCAAAGAGTCCGTAAACAACCAAATCTTCCCATAAACCAACGTTAATTAAATTCTCCGGGCTCAGCAAATCCAAGTATTTCTTTGGAATATCAATGCTGAAAATCTCACTTCCGTCGTCAATGTTCCACACCCTTACTTTACCGTCCAAACCACCCGTTACGATATTCCGCTTATGAATGTTCATCGAAAATATAAATCCGTTTGATCTGATTTTTCGCTCAAATTTCATTGTGTTTAGATCCCAAATACAAATCACCGATGTTTCATCAAAGGAAACAAGTGTTCCTTCATTGTTACAAAGTATAAGTCCGATAGGTTCTCGATGTCCTCGCAAAATCGTCGCCGGAGCAGTGGGATTGTCCAAATTGGATACCTTAATTTCGCGTGATAAATGAGAATCGACCCAACAAAGCAAGTTTCCGTCTAATGCGATCGTATACGCTAATGTAGGTTCGACGGGCCATGCCATTACGTTGCTGTGGTAGTAATTCTTCGAAGAATCAGCATTGATTTTTGGGGTGATTTCAGAATCAAGCGTGCGGGTTTGATTGAGCGATTGGAAAACAAATCTTCCGTGATGCATGTTAAAATGTGTAATATAACGATTCTTCCATGTAGAGCCGAATCCCTTTTTCGTTTCTCTCCAGTGATTCTTACATAGTGCAGACCAAATCGAATTCTGGTAACTAGAAATTAACAAATTCCAACGTTTACATGACTGAGAAGCACGGCAAATGGCTTGAGGGTCGTTTAAATGCATGAATATGGTTAACAGAATATCTTCAGAAAAAGTCTATTGTTGGATTTTAGCAATAGGTAGAAATTTGTCTGTAGAGACAATAAATTGTTTACCTGCAGGTTGATAAAGGAATCAACTTTTGAAATATCAAACGTGGGTGATTTCATGCTTTGTACATGCATAGTTTCCGACTTTCTTCGCAGCGTTCCCGGTTCAATCCCATATTCACGATTGTCGGACCTCGTTCGTTTCCTAGGAGTAAGCGTCAGGTCATTTCGACACTCATAAACGTCCGTATTTATTGAAAGCGGAGTTGAGTATCCTTCAGATTTGATTTGAAAGTATGAGAGTTCAGAGTTTGAAGCGACAGAACTCTGTCGACTAATTCTCCTAATAACCGAGTTGGATGTCGACGATTCGATGTCTCGGAAGGAAGTTTGATATTCTGAATCTAGACACATTGTCGCTAGTTCGATTACAGAACGTAGCTTTTGGGTGGATGAAGCGGATACGTCTGCATTGATGAATTTCAACTCCTCCAGGAAAAATTCGTACGGGTCATTGAACGCATTAGACGGGGGAACAGAAGAAGATTCTGCGGGGGAAACAGGAAGCGCAGGCTGAAAATGCTGGGGAGAAATGCTGTTGGAACTTTGTACAGTTTCCATCGAGCACAAGTTTCACAAAAAACACACACACCCATCACCTCCAAACAATCATCACGGCCTTCGTCGAATTTTACAGATTATCTTCCATCAGAATCATACTTTCCAAACCAAATAACAGAAAGATTTCCGAGACTTGAAAGCCTTGAAAAATATGGATAACTTTTTTATCCATATCATGATGATGAGATATGGAGGAATAGTTGTTTAAGTTTAGGTTATATATTTCTTGCAATGGTCAGGAAAGCTATTATAGTTCGGAGGTGGACATCGCATGAACCTGGAAAGGTTCAAGTTTCAGGCTCATTACATGTACACATACAATAGGTAAAAAATGTCACTGGGTTGGAATGCCGATTTTGCGTTCTTGATTCTGTCGTTTTCTCAAGACTGCTAAATTATCGGCATACATGTTTAATGTCTAAATCTATTCTGTGTTCTGTGTATAATGTATCAGATTGCATCCACAAACATCCGTGACGTTTTGGTGGTTTTTATGCATATCAATCACATCAGGACGTTTATATCGTTCAAGATGAAACAGAGTTCAAAAAAAAATCATCTTCTTGCATGGAAACGAAATGAACAAATCGTCGTAGTAGTGATATGTCTACATTAGAGTACCGAGCTTAAGATATAATCCAGCAATATCTATGTATTTCTTTTCAGAATCTATGAATTATGTTAAAGAAAGAGAACCGTATCTCACTTACATTTCGAAAGATCGGTATCTAAGACTGCTAATTCTAGTATCTTTAGTCGACAGAATTAACCAGGATGCATGATAAATCGCAATAACATATGTTTCAGGCTCGCTTGCTTTTATATTGAACGAAATTTCAGCATCTTACAACTTCTTGCAACTTCCCAATCCATGCAGGCATGTTTTACAGACGAAATCGACGATTTGGAAGAAATTTTAGAATATAGTTTCATATACAACCGACTCTTTATATGGTAACAAAATAAAACGAAGGTCGGAAACTCTCATTTTCAATTTTACTCCAAGCCGTCAGATTTATCCTTTTTTCTCCAACGACTTTTGTTTGTATCTCCAGTTAACGAAAAAATATATTCTGAATTTACGATTCAGAAACACCAATTAGCTGTATGCGAACCTAATACTGAATTTTCAAAAAGATGCGGTTGCGGTTGCGGTTATTAGTATTTGGATTTCGCCAGCGGTGTTCCAATCCTAATTTTCCAGAACAAAAAATCGGAATTTCACATATACGTTTAGATTGTCGAAAGAAGCCGAGAAGAGCGAAACGAGTTTATCAGTGAAGATGTTGTTACCAAATTTACTTAGTGCGTAATGCTTCCTCCCGGCTGATTGATAATTTATGAAAGACAGGAATCTTCTTTATTATCTTAAATTACAAATATGTTATCCATTCATCCCGCGCTAGATTTTGCTACTCGTACAATCATCTTCGTTAGACGAATGCGTCTACAAAAATCTAAACAAATCTTTGAAATATTTTCAACTCCATTTTCTGTAACTAAATTCACTCCGACGAAAGAATCAGATCTGATAAACGTTGAAAATGCGATTTCAAGATACTTGGCGGAAATCTCTCATTAATCTTTGAATAGCCAAATTACGCTGAAATTTAAGGACTCTATATAAAAGGGGAAATTAAGTAAATCGCGTACGCTAGATTTGCTCACTAAAACAGTAAGCGATTAGATATTCCAGCATATTAAAACGACGACCTTCGGAAACTATTACGTTTAGTAATAAATTTATCCAATCATGGAGGATTATAGCCAAAGCAAAACATCCACAAATAGCCATACATCTATCAATCAAGAAGAAAGCATCACCGAAATAAATCTAATTTCAGTCGCAAACGTCGAATCTCCCAAACCAAACGATCTTCCTCGTCCAATTCGATATGGAACACCAAACAGTCCGATATCACCATACGAGCACGATTTACCACCATCAAAACCTCGTCTGCGCTTAGCAATAGATTTGTCAATATATTTATTTTTCTTAATTTTGCTCTCGATCACAATTACGCTGTCGTTTCAAATTATAAACAACAATCCCCGAATACTCAATCTCCCATCACACGCGTTGACTCCCTTGGGATCCGCAATCACATACAGATACAATCTCACTCCTCTGCAAAAGAGTTACGGCACCAGATTCGCAAAGTATACAGTGGGAACATCAGAAAGTAGAATGAATTGGGTATATGGTGGTACTGGTACATTTATCTCGTTCAATAAGGACGTAAATAGCACGGGAGAAATAATCTACTTTAATTTTCATGGAGGAATTGATGTATACAGTATTTTGGCGGGATTGGGATACACAGACGCGGATGTAGAAAACTTTCCGTGTAAAAATTACAATGCAGCGTGTCATATTGTTTGGTCAAGTACAAACACTCCTCTAAGCATATTTGGTGTTGGAAACGCAACGAACTATATTCCGTGGATTTCGCAGATTACGCCGGATGTGCGTTTGAACATTCGCTATGGTACAACTCTTCACCCTTTCTTACACTTGAATTCATTTTTTTTTTTACGCAGGTGCGGTTGATAAGGATGAGAGCTGCATAGGTGGGAGAATTGTTGATATGATTGTTGGATGTGGAAAGAATATTTTGTTGGAACCGGAAACAATATCTATAACAGAGTCACTCCCATGTTATTATCAGATCTATTTGAAACATGACGCCGGTTGTTTTCAATGATTTTTACTTGATAATGAGTTGTATTTGAAAATTTATGTATTTACTCAGAATAAACTGAGGATGTCACGCTTTCTTAATGTGCGTAATGTCGCATTGGTTTTTTGATATATGTTTTGCATGTTTCTTTTTTACATCAAGCCGTTAAAAATCATCTGCTGCTTGGTCGAACTGTACACAGCCGTGCATGTTCAAGCAATATTGCACAGAATTAATATTTTAATAGAATGATACATATCGTATTTTCCCGCATTTATCCGCTGATACATGATAATTCGCAAGCAAGGCTGTGGAAAAGCTCAATAGCGCAGCTTTGTACTTGGCCCTCATCAAAGAAGAACTTTAAAAAGTAAATGTGGGAAAGTGAAACGTTATACAGCTCTTCAGTCACGACTCTCATCGACTTCTCTGAAGATTCGTCAATCAAGCCTCCTCTAATTCCTAAATTTCTAAACGTTTCTACGTACACTCGTGAAAATCTCCTTACTTTAATCCCAATGTCCGTTGCCCGAATCCGCCTGGTCCGCCAGTACTTTCGGTTTTTCATTCTCTGACTTGGAATATGAAGTAGAATCGCGCCTTTCGGACTCGGACACGTACTCTGTTAATAAAAAGGTTTCGGTGGATTTGTCCGATGGCGAACATTCACGAGCATATTCAAGAACTTCGGTAGAATATAAGGATTTAAAAAGGTTCGATTTGGCTCCATGACTCTCGCAGAAGCAGTTGAAAGACGCAGGAATTTTGACCCCGGCGGATTTCTTGCTACAGCAGAAACCTCTACCTGGACCGGAACTGCTCAAATCTAAATTTCACAGGGAGTGGAAAGCAGGGGTTTTTTTCTCACATGGAAATGAATCAGCCTGGTACTGTGGACAAGCCAGAGAATCCTATTTCAGTCTCAACAACGTTGATTATTCTGAATCAACCACTTTGCTCGCTTTAATGGTTCGAACACATTTGGAATTCAGGTGAAGTCATTGCATAGGATAAATTGCAAACCCAACGTACTTATTTTGTTTTTCAGTTTCGATTAGAATTTGCGCAGATGGAGGAGCAAATCGTTTGTTTGCCACTTTCTCAGCTGATACCGAAAGTTTTTTTCTCCACAAAGAATTTAAACTGATTCTTCTAGCTCCAACAGATTTTTACCTAATTTTATCTGAGGGGATTTAGATTCTGCACTTAAAGATGTTTTGGAATGGTATTTCCCGCGAAATGTCAATGTGATTAAATCGAATTGTCAAGATACTACCGATTTCCAGAAATTCTTCAAACAATCAAGTGAAATCGAAAAGAACTATGAGTTTGTAAGTCTCTGGTGATTTTCCGAGTGCCTCATAACCTCCAATGTTTTAGCATGATATCTTCGCGTTTGGTGCACTGGGTGGTCGATTTGACCAATCTTTTTCCAGCAAATACATGCTGCTCAGTTTATTTGGCCTCAGTTGATAGCATTGCGTTTTTGTTGCTTCCCGTATGTGGTTCTTCCATCCATAGACAAATTCAAATTGTATTCATTCTCTTGTTTATGATCGCAACAGCGACATCACAAAATAGTCTGCAACAAAAATATTGAGGGACCAACTTGAGGCATTTTACCAATCGGAGTTAAAGAAGCGAAGTTGATTACGGCAGGACTAAAATGGAACATAGGTAGAGCGCTTGAATTCATCAAACATTTACTCGCTGTATCGAAATGCTTCAATTACAGTTTACAGTATGCCGTTATCGTTCGGAAAATTGGTAACAACTTCCAATGCCTTCGAAGATTCAGACGAAGATTTTGCGCACACTGAGGTTGAAACGGATGAGCCTGTTTTGTGGACGGTGGAGGTCCAATTAAAGTGAATTCTTCTAGAATCCCTTAATTCTGTATCATTTTATTCATTTTTTTGGCTAGAGAATATAAATGAAAATTTTTTGGAAAAGAAGGTAAAGTATAATAAGAAATGAGTTTGTTTGCTCTTTCAAATCAAAATTGAGTTTAGATTTAATTCAACTTTACTGCCTAAAAGAGCGCATTCCAACAGAGGGAATTTGTTAATCTCAAACGGCTGGAACCACTCAGACACTTTAAAAAAATAAATTCAAGAAATTTATTTGAACTGAATGGATAAAAATCGTTTTTTTTTTTAGGACACAAACCTTTTGACGGATGTGAACATTTTATTGCGGGCAAACTGCCTAGATTTTGCTTCTAAAACTATTCATGGAATGATAAATTTAAAAGGGATAACAAAAACTAAAGTAAATAAATTGCCCCATTTGTTTCTTCACGCAAGATCTTCATTGCGATAACTTGCTTTTCGTCGTTATTTTCTGTCCAGCCCAAGTAAGTGCTTTGTGTCGCTTAATCGCACCCGCGCTGTTCGATAAAATTGGATTTTTTAAATTGAATAATCACGACTAGTAGTGGAATTAGGTAACTTACAAGGCTTTCACCATGAGATTAAGGTTTTTTTGCACTGCTTGAAACGTGGAAAAACACGCTGTTTTCCTCCAGACCGCCAGCCGAAAGTATTGAAAAGTCGAATTCCGTTACCTAAACAAAATAAAGGTCACTTCTCTTGCGTAATTCGTAATATAACTTTACCTTTTCGATATTGAACTTCAATCTTCGGAGAGGCAGTAAAACTCTAATCGTAATCGCAATCCCAACGACGAATCCAATCACAGAAAAGACTGTAGATAGCGTGATTCCTTCGTGAATGGAAGTATCGACCAAGTTGAAGAAATCCTTTCGAGGAATTATGATAACGAGGTAAAACATTTCAGGGTGTTTCAAATTGTACTTTTGAAACTACGACCATTCATTTATCACCAGTCGAGAGGGTGAATTCTTGATGAACTTTTTTAACTGCTGCCACTTTCATAAATGCTACATCAAGGCTGATGTCCGGGATTTCAGAGTCACCTTTTGGAGAAACCCGTTTCCCAATTTCTTGTATGACTGGGTTGCTAAATTTGTCCGCCGTCACTTTAATAAATAATGCAATTAGCAAACGTTGGCGCATTCCTACCTTTTTACTTACATAATTTCCCCTCTCGGATGTTTGGAAGGACCGTTCCATTGAGGTTTGTTACAATAATTTGACCCCGAGTATCCGTCAACAGAACTAGTGAATCAGCAGACGGCGCAACTTTATTGAAAATAGACGGTAGAGCGTAAGATGTAGTAAACGCTGAACCACAAGTGTACGGGGACCCAATAAAAAGTCCTGGAACTGGAGGAGCACATCGAACATAACTGAAAAATCCCAGTCCAACAAGCGCTTCCGGAACCCAAGTTCCTCCGTTACCACATGCGTCTAACTTTTTATACATGAACCCATTTCTGGCATTTTCGCGCGAACTATAGAGATACGAAGGTAAAGTTACACTCGGAATCATCATTTTCATACCTTTGTCGAATTATTATTAAACGGAAACTTTAAGAAGGAAGTAAAACGAACCAAAGTTATATCCCGCTGAAAAATTTTGTCAAATCCGTATAATCACACCAAAAGTTCCAAAATCCCCCAAAAGAGCTGGTATAAGACATATAATTAACTAATTTTACACCAGATGGCACAACAGGCGCTTTCCCAGTTATATTATATCGCTGGGTACAAACTTCATTTTCAAAGAATCAGAACAAAACTCTTCACAATCGTTGGGTGAAATACCTAATCTGTCTAGGTACGGGTTATTGTCGAAAGACACTTTAGCAGCTCGATTTACATTATCCAGGAGCTGATATCCTTCAGTAACGTTAACCATCGCGAATTGTACAGCATCATTGGACAAGAAATTGTCGTTCGAATGGTTCACGTTGGTAAAAATATCCGTAACTTGAACTGATAGATTGATTACTACGCTCTATTTTTTTTTAAGAATAAATGATAATAAAAATTGTTATAGAAAACCCGAATGGTATTATTACGTTGATAATTTTCGTTGAAAGCTCATCTGCAGCAATTTGAGCTGCAGAAAACACTATCGCACAAGTCTAGCATCGTTATTTACCCTGTTTCAGAACATCTTGTTGAATAAATTGCTTACCGGGATAATAGCCAAGGAAAAAATTCCTCGTTAAAAGTCAGCATGACAACCGCCAAAGATTAGTTGCGCATCAGCGGACGTTTGTTCTGCAAGATCTTTCACTGCAGTTTTTTTTGAATCCATTTTTTAGTAAACCTAAGAGAATGCAAGTAACGATGGAAATTCGGATGATAGAAATTTAGAGGATGCGATTATTTTTATTCTTATCAGATAATTTTTCCTTGATCAACTTAATATAGCGAATGGTCGTCCAATCAGATGCTACATAATTCGCAAATATGTATTTAAAAACACCTCACTTCGCTTTCTCAAATGTAAGTTTTCCGCACATCGATGCGTTTACGGTAGACCCAATTAACAGATATGAGAATTGGAAAGCATTGCGTTGATATTTCAGCAGTTCCTCCCAGAATTAGCATTACGATAAACGTTTATTCAACTAGAGATGGACTGGTCCTGTTTAGGAAAGCGTTGTGACGTTAAACGCACTACAGTTCCGCTTCGAATTACATTGCAAATGAGGTGAAAGACACGCTCTAATCTTTTAATAGGGTCTAAAGACTTTTAAGAATATTTGAGTTTTTATATTTCTCAGTATAGTTAATTTGTTGGGGAAGGAATTAATGACTGAGTCGGACTAGGTGTAGGGGTTGGTGTTGGAGTCCCATCATCAACTCTCACCACATAACCGAAAAAGACAAACTTGAAAACCAACGCCAACACTGCGTACGATACAAAAACTATCACTGTCATCATTTTAGCTGACGACTGTGCGTTTGCGCTGTTTGTAGACATCTCTGATTGTGCTGTCAATGGATACAGATTACGAATCGTGAATTGAACTATACAATAATTTCCGTGTAAAACAATTTTAAAATACAAAGTAAAGAAATTTGAAAATAATTACCAGAAAGTGCAAAGGCAGCAATTACGATTATCCATCGCACAATTTCAGACGGCAAAATACAAAGAACCTAATGAATAAAATTTAGGTCGTTAACAATAAATCAAAAATTTCTCTAGACTTACCGAAACTGGAATCCAAACGGCAAAACCATATCCAACCACACACAGTACCTCAAGTATCCCAACCTTAACACCCCAGTATCTTCCAATTATCCACAATACACCAGGGACACCTGCAACAAACGTATAAACTGTACCTAGCGCAAAACTTAACAACGTAACATCGTAAACGAACGGTTTTTTGTTGATATAATCCGATATCGATTGTGCTATAGAGGATGATGCAAAGAGGGCAAAAATCACCGTCGTTGGGATCCAAAATGGGCCATATAGGTCTGGATTTCCGGTGATTAAATCCAGAAAAGAAGCTGGCGAGTACGGGTTTATAACACACAACAAACGTTTGAAAACCTAAAGGCTTGAACGTTAGAATTCTTTATGAAACAACGCGTAAACTGGGGAAAATATACATCATCAGAATCTACATCAAAGAATTGCGCATAATAATCGATCGTCCAAAACGCGGGCTTCACACCTGGTTGTCCAGAGGGCGACGTGGGTAATTTTGGTTGATTGACTGGTGAAAAATCGAATTTTACATTCTGAGCCGTAGTCGCTAATAATAATAATAATAATTTATGCAGTTAATATACTCTAAACTAATTAAGGCCAAATACGTGAAAATACCTTTTGAATTTTTATTGGGATTAATTGATCCAGTCGCAAGGTTTTGTTCAGCACTTTCCAAGACGAAATCTAAAACATCCAAAAAGAAATCGCATTAGTTTTTAAATTTTTGGTGAAGTAAATATAATTCAAAACAATTGAAAATACTTTGAAATTCCAAGCGACTTTCCGGCGTATCTGTGTCCGGCTGATTCAGATAAACTTAGCAATAGTACAATAATATAAAAAACTATGAAATAAACAAAACTAACCAAGACCACCTGGTCGTCTAATTCGACATCGAAGATCGCTTCGTACTTTTGAGCCATTTCAACAAAACACTCGTAATGCCCCCACATCTTACTAAACTCAAGAACATTGGTAAATTGCCGGATATATTTATCTTTATACATTATATCTTATGAAATTCCTTTCAGATCTTAAGGATTCTAACATCGCTGGTCTTGGAACCGACGTATTGATACTTTCCCCCTTTCTTGACTAATTCATCTCTTAATCGCTCAATTTATCTGTTTTAGCTTGAAAAAAAGGTTCGTTTGGAAGCTGCGCAAACCGAGGAAGCCTGGTCTGGTGTTGGGACAAAAGTGTACCTGATTCTTCGCGCTGCATGCTGAATTTGCGGATAATTATCCTTTTTGCGTCTTTTTTCTTTAGAGAATTGCGCGTATTCCGTATTGAACAATTCAAGGTTAAAGCGTGGCCTGAAGCTCAATATGGAAGCTTTTACTCTGGTAAAGATTTCAATCGTTAAATTCGAGATCAGAGATTAACTTTAGTTTCCAAATAGGCGACTCTTACATCGTCATAAACGTAAACTTAACTTTTGAGTTCTTTAATTTTAACTAACGAACTCATTTTGTATTTGAAGACATGGAAGAAGCCAGACGAAGACAAGCTTTACCATGACATTCACTTCTGGTTGGGTGAAGAAACCACTCAAGTAAGAACCATTCTTTCATAATCACATTAATGTAATTTGAGGTTAATCTTATAAATTAGGACGAAGCCGGCACTGCAGCTTACAAAACCGTCGAACTTGATGATTGTAATCAATTCATTGTCATCTTGGATTATTCTAATTGCAATCTTCTTGAATTTTAAGATCTTGGTACAATCCCTGTTCAGTATCGTGAAGTTCAAGGCTCTGAATCCGAAAAGTTCCTCTCTTACTTCAAAAAATTCAACGTTATGGCAGGAGGTGTTGCGACCGGTTTCAAACACGTGAAACCTGAGGACTACGTTCACAGATTGCTTCGAATCAGCAACAACAAGTCTATCCCAGGCGGTAAAGGATTGATCATTCGTGAAGTTCCGTTGTCGTCCAAGAGTTTGAACGAAGGTGATGTGTTCGTTTTGGATGCTGGATTACAGATTATTCAGTGGAATGGATCAAAGGCGAGTGGAATTGAGAAGGTTAAAGCGGCTGAATTTGTCCGTTCGTTGGATGACGATCGAAAGGGAGCCACTGTTACAGTTTTCGGTATTCTTTAGCGTTCAATATTTTTTCCACTCAACTTACTCTACTTTAGAACAAACGGATAGTGATGCAAAAGCATTCTGGGATGGTATTGGTGGTAAAGGACCCATCAAAACTGTAGCTGAAGCCGAGAAGGAAGATGCCTTCCCAACTGTCGAGAAGCAACTCTGGAGGTAAAATTCTACTTTCGGAAGCCATTAATTTTACTTTTTTAACGCGAAAACATAAAGACTTTCAAACAAATCTGCCACTTTTGACTTCAAGCAAGAAGGGACGGGCACCATCTCAAAGAGTATGTTGGACAGCAACGACGTGTTTGTATTTGATGCTGGAAATCAAGGTATGCAATCTGAAATTTGGAAGTCATAATTGTTTTCGTTCACTGAACACTGAAATTTATTTATTTCAGTTTTCGTTTGGGTTGGATCGAAATCATCCAAAGACGAACGTGTTCGCGCTTTACAAACCGCAGTTGTAAGTCAACTTTTAAGCACTATGTTTATAAAGTTTTGGTCTCTAACGACTGAATGTGTTATAGGAATATCTTGCAAAGAATCAACGCCCACTTAACCTTCCGATCGTTCGTGTTGTTGAAGGAAGTGAACCAAAGGAATTTTTGGCTGCATTGGCTTAAAATTTTGTTATAACTTTTTTTTTCTGATTAATGCCATTGCGTTGTGTTAACCTTCAATACATTTTCATGTGGTTAGCTATCTTTTATTTCGAAAAGTGATCGTGATATCCAACTTTTGCCATCGTGGACTGTATGAACTGATTTTAATTTTAAAGTTCTTCCGCGAACGGATAATAGTCAACCATTAAATCCATGCCTATTCTTTCGGCGGATTTAAAGGAAAACCATATTTTGACATCCCCGCGCATGAGTATTGGAAGTGTATATATTAAAACGAAAAAATAAGATCAACGATTTATATTTAAAGTTCCCCCTGCAACACGCAAAACCCGTTTTCCGCTCCGCAGCATTTTCTACCGTTGCGAGTATAAAAGAAGCACTTCCCCGATGATCGGCTCTTTCCCGTCTTTTCGCAATACGTTTTACATGATTCGTATGGTGGGCAATACAAATGCAAAGAAACCGCCGCGATAGCCGAATTGATCCCTTCGCGATTGATCAAATTTGTACTTGCAGTGGAAATTCGGTGAAGTCCAATTCGATCTAAAATGTTTTGAGGATTGTGAGGATCGATTTCGCAGTAACTCTATTGATACGCACCATGGATATAGGCAACTTCATCGACATGGTATACAGCTTCGGTTGTTTTCAGAATATAAGGTTCATTATCATCCTTCAACTCGATGGAATCATATCCAGAGCATTTATATTGCGTCTCAGCTACTTCTCCGCTCAAGACTTTCATTAGACAATGTGATCCGGCGTGATCATGTATCGGACTAAATAAAATATCATGTTAGTTATGGACGCGAATTCATTCAATTATAACGAACCTTGATTTTCCTTCACCCCAACAAAGAACCATTAAATTAAAGTGACCATTCCCATCGTCTACTAAATTCCGTGTGTAAGGTTTTGAAGGATCATACTGGGCATACTGTCTCCAATCGCTCTGGTTGCTGCGATACGATGCCATGATTTGCTGAATTCGTTGAACATCAACTTTACAGCTATCAATTCCACCTTTGTTGAGCTCGGTATGCAAGATTTCTATCAAGTGGGAAAGCGAGTTGGCTGTCGGAATAAGATTTGATTCTTCATGAGAAGCTTGTAAGCCGTGCACATGCGAACTGGTTGAAATTGATTCTAACATTAAATCGCCATCCATTTTTGATTTTTCCGATTATTGTGGTTTGGATGTCCAGTTTATACGTTGTTTTTTATTTTTTTATTTTGGCTCGTGACTAATCAATTGGTAGCGTGATCATTTTGTAACACACGGAATGATAAATAAAACAGATCTGAATTAAATTTCGTAGCACCTTGCAAGACTAAATGAAGTTTAACAAGTCCTCGACAAAATATAATGGTGACGGTGGTACAGGATCTCGAGCAATCACTGTACGTAGGGTAACGATCTTATATGAAATTGGCCAGAATAATGTGCTGACAGATTTTCCATCATTAATTTGACATCCGCCTCCAGTGATTTGAGTATGATTGATAATATACCATGTATGGACTTTTCTCAGTGGCCTTATCAATTCACGCAAATACAAATTTTTATTTTTCTTATAAATATCGTTCAGTCAGTCAGAAAGTGCTATCTTATGAAAGTTATAAAAGCACATAAAAACACATATCTCGAGGAACAAAAAAAAAATCCTTTTTGGGAACAATGAAGGAACAACCATTTCCATAAACAAACAATAAACAAGAGAATGGTTTTGAACAAAACCTTTCGAAAGAGGAAAACAACGAAAGCTTTATAAGAAACGGGCATCCTTTCCGTCCTCCCATACATTTCGTTTGTGACTTTAGTCTTTTATTTTTCATTTATGCCTCGCCGCGATTTCTACTCGTTTATTTCTCCTTTTCACAGGTATTTACATTGCTCTACACTGATTATCGTAACTTTTAGTTGACTTATCAACTTAGTTCTTCTGAATCTTTGGATTCGAAATCGCGAAAATCATCACAATCGAAACCGAAAAATTTAACCTCAACCTTCACTTTCATTAAATCATTCATCAAGATCGCCAGAATAAAGTTCCTCCCTCATTCGTTTCTACTTTCGCTTTTGGGAGCTCTATCGTCAACCAAATCGTTAAACTATTATGCATTAGCTCATACGGTTACGTTCGCCATGACAGTTCACGTTATGACCCATCTTAGCAACGATTACTATGACTATGAAACGGATCTATTGAACGAGCAACGGAGCAAATGGAATGGTGGCAGCGGAGTGCTTTTGAACGGTTCTCTCTCTCGGATGGTGGTTGGCCGCGTGATGTTTGGCATGCTTTTTGGAATCCTCGGTTCCCTATTTGCTTCTGCCTATTTCGACCCTCATTCTCCATTTAAAGGGTACGCAGCGACTGTTGATATGCGTCGAATATTGACTAATTTCATTTACTTCTTTTTAGCTACTCCTTAGTGTTATCGTTGGCAATTATTGGTCTCGCGTGGGGATACACTGCACCTCCGCTCCGCTTCCAATACCGTGGACTAGGCGAGCTTACAGTTGCACTGACGATGAGTGTGATGTTAACAGCGCTGTCGTGTATGATGCAAACGAACGGACACCTCACCAATACGTTCTCGACCATCGTACCACTCCTTTTCATTCAAAACTTCTCGCGAATGATGATTATGAACCTTCCGGATGTCGAGTCCGATCTGAAGTGCGGGAAGAACACATTAACGTCGCAGGTCGGTGTCGAGACAACAAAGGAAATCTATGGTGCTGCGCAAGTGGTTCTCACGATTGCCCCTCTCGTAATGTACTTCATGAATTACATGCATCCAGCTGTATGTATTGGATTCTTATTGGCGGCGATGCGAGGATGGCAAGCGAACATCGCGATTCAATCCGCTGATATGAAACACATCTCGAAAGCCGAAAACAAAAAGAACTTGCCCTTCATGGCGACTATGCACGTGCTGTTTACCGTTTTTGTTGTTGTCGTAGCCTTGGTGTTTATGAGGGCTGAAAATGTGTTTGATTCGCATTTAAATCGTATCGATTCATCAAATACTACTACCTTGATTCATTGAAAATATTTTTTCCTTTTTTATTCAATATTTTTCCTTTATTTTGTATCTGATGAAAAGTTTGTAATAGCAATAAATCTAAATCCAATATCTTTTTAATATTAATGCGCATTTCAAATGGAATGATCCTTTTTTGAGGGTTGCCTAGTCGTTTGTGCAACGAAGCCGCGAAGAATTTTCCACATGATATCAATCCGACTGCATTCTTCGGCGAAGTCTATGGGAATCCTCATTTAAGGAAAATTATTATTTTCGGACAATTAAATCTTCATTAAATAAATGCCAGCGAGTTTTCATATGAAAGGGAGCAATTCTGGGCGTGGTTTATTTCTGTGCTACAAAGTTGCGGCCGTTTCTTCAATTCCTTGATTGTGCGACATTAAATCCAAAAAACTTCTTCTTATAAAACTGCAGCACCCTCAATTTACATTCCAAAAAACTATTCCACGACACTCACATTCATAATGAAATTCTCTTCCGCATTAATCTCCATTCTCATCTCTTCTCTCGCGCTTGTGAATGCGATTCCAACTCCTCACGGAAACCAATCCCACAAGTTGCTTGCTCGAGCTGATGACCCACCAACGTTAGTGCCCGGAAACGTTGATGGAAACAACTTCAAACCATTCCCTCAATCCGACTTCTGTAAGAAATCTGGGCAGGCCGAATCGGATGGTTCACAAAACAAAGCTGGTGCATGTTCTTCGACGCCGATGGGTCAAATTCCAAGTGTAGACAAGATGGTTTCGACGCTTATTATTAACCCGGACAGCGGTGCCAAAGTCGACGCATCAAAGGACAACACGGTTACAATTGCTATTAGTAATTTGGCTACTGGATTCTTCGACGACCCGCAAAAACAATACTACTTGTTCCCACAAACGCTCAACGGTCAAGGAATAATTCAAGGTCACCAACACATCACTGTACAGAAAATGAACGGAAAGGCGGTTCTCGACGCGAAAGTGTTTGCTTTCTTCAAAGGCTTGAACGCGGCTTCACCTGATGGAAAGACTTTATCTGTTACGATCCCAGCAGGTACGTTAAGAGAAAATGGACAACACCGTATTTGCTCGTTATCAGGAACTTTCTCACACCAACCTGTTGTTATGCCAGTCGCTCAGGTAAGTTGCCGCGGTATTTTTTAACAGCATGGTTAATCGAATATGTATATTTCTTTATTTACTAGCGTGGTGCTCAAGATGATTGTATTCGTGTCGATGTTTTCAACGCTGGAAAGGTCCCACCTCCCCCCGCAGCTGCGGCAGCTAAAGCAACTACTACCAATGCGGCCGCTCAAGCATCTGCTACTCCAGCTAACAACAACAACAATAACAACAACAACGGTGGAAACAAGGGACGTAACAAGTTTGGATTCGGTAAAAACAACGGAGGACAACAAAACGGAGGTCAGCAAAATGGAGTTCAGCAAAACGGAGGTCAACAAAACGCAGCTCAACAAGGAGTTGGACTCCCAGCGGGATGTAAATTTACCTCCAACGGCGGACTCGCGGTCGGAGATCCTACTGCAATCAAGAACCAATGTAACGCATTAAACGGTCAAAAAGCAGATCCTGGAAAACTAAGCGCCTGTTTGGGTAAGATTAACAATGGAGACTGTAACCCCGCTGGACCGAAGATCACATTCGGATTCGGTGACAACGTACCAACGATCGGCACATTCAAAAATGGTGTATTTACCAAGGCTTAAGTTGTAAATAACCGATTCCTCACATACTCACGAAATCATGTCGATTTTTCACACCATTTTTGAAAAGCATCCTTGCATAGTCATTTTTATTAACATTTTGTCATTGATTGATACTTTAACATAAAAACCACAATATATATTTGAGCAATAATTATAAACTTTAAACCTAGAAATTTCGTGTTACAGTGCCGCTTCAAAATACTCTTTTGTACTCGATACCCGTCTCTGTCATTGTCAGATCTGAATATGAAATTCCAGTTTTTTGCTTTGTTTCTTGTTTGCTCCTTCGCATTCTCGCAGACCGAACCAGAAACGCTACTACCTGATCCACGATTAGTAAACGGAAACAGCGTTGATCCAATCCCGCCAAACCAATTTTGCTCTGATTCCGGACAAGCTTTGGGCGATGGATCTCAAAACGGAGATGGATTCTGCTCCTCAGTTGAACAGGGATCGATTCCTTCTTTGGAAACTATGGTTTCGACACTGATCGTCGCTCCAGAATACAACGAGACCATAGACGCCAGGAAAGACTTTACTGTGATCATCGGTATACACAATTTGGAGACTGGGTTTTTCGATAATCCGAAAACACAATACTACCTGTTCCCCCAAACTTTAAACGCCAACGGACAAATCCAAGGACACCAACATATTACTATACAGAAGCTTAACGGAAAAGGACCCATGGATCCGAAGAAATTCGCATTTTTTAAAGGTTTAAACAAAGCTTCGGACGATGGACAAACTCTTGCAGTCACAGTTCCAGCTGGAACAATCAAGGAAAGCGGTGAGCATCGTATCTGTTCAATCTCGGGGTCGTTTTCGCATCAGCCAGTTATTATGCCAGTTGCCCAGGTAAATTGAAGTTTGTTCTTCATTGATATCGTTTTTTTTGCTAAACTTTCCTATCATAACTTTAAAGAGAGGAGCGCAGGATGATTGTATTCGAGTACACATTGAAAACGCCCAAAACAAAAACTAAATGAGGGCAGGAACCTTTTGATAGTTTATCTCATTCATATTTTTTAATTCATTTAATAAATCATCGTTTATATTTAAAATCTGCGCGATGCATGGACCACAACTCAACAGGCAAATGGCAAAATCAGAATTCAAACAAAAACTCTGTAATTTCTTCCTCGGAAAAGAGTTGAATTTCCTTGATCAGAATACTACCGATTTTATCTCTTTGCAGAGTATGTAACACTATTACTTGTTTAAAATTCACTAAATTCAACAAGTTGAATAGGTAGTTGTCTTAACGTCCGTTTCTTACCTGACCCGTTCATTACATCCCCATCTTTACTCGCATCAATATTCAAAAACGAGGAATCTGCCGCACAATTTTGGTCCGGTGTATTTGAACTTTTTAAAGAAGCCAATGGAGAAACTGAACCGAACCTATCGGATTGTTTTGATGGCAGTTTGTAAGAATTCCCGCAAATTAATGGATGCAAATCTATTGATCTTGTTTGTTTTCGCTAGTTTGCAAAAGTTTGAAGTTTCCGAAACGAATTTAGAATCTTACCTACTGTTGTTCTTGCACTCGTTCTCATACATTTCCGAGACATTCCAAAACGATGAATATCTTTCGAAATTGCAAAATTTAGTGAAAATCATCACCAATAAGGTAAAAATATTATCGCTTTCATGATGAAAATAATTAGCTTTTTGAAAGAGATCACGTTATCTCAACACCAAATCTCTACTGGGATCGGATTTATGGTCGGAAGTGTTTCTAAATAAGAATGTTCGAGTTTACAGATACATTTATCGTTCTTCTCGACATCACATCAACCAGAATGTATCTCTTATTGAACTTTTAGAAGAAATCCGATTTGAGAAATTATACCACACCCACGTTGTATCCAGACCCCCACAGATATTCTCTCTTCTATCTGCTTCGCTGCCCGAATCACTGTCGTCGATTCCTCGGAATAAACCACTTTCACAGAATACCCAAGTTTTGGTAAATACACTCGCGACGTGTTTACAAACTGCAATCGAATTTTCAAAGATCAGTGATTATATTTTGGTCAACAATCTTTACGCGTTGGGGAGTTATTCGATGGATTTGCCGTTGTCGTGGTTTATTCCTGAATTTGTCGACGTTTTGGTCGATTTTTTGAAATTAAAGTTTAAAAGAAGGGGTGAAAATATCGCGGAGGTCATTGACGGAAGTGATGCGGTAGTTTTGGTTGGGTTGGAGACTTGTTTAAAGTTACTGGAAAGTGCGGTTAGGAAAGATGGTGATTTTTCAATTTTATATTGATTGAGAACTTTGTTCTATGGCTAAATTTTATGTTTGAAATAGCAATCCGATACAAAGAGCATATTTTTAGTCTCATAAATGAATGCGTTACAAAGAAGTTTCCGAAAAGTATCGATTTTGCTGTGTATGGACAGGCTTTGCTCATTCATTCGCTTAATTCAAACTTCTCAGGCAAAAATCTTGAAGCTCTTTTTTTTTTTTTTTTTGCTTTTATTGATTTTTATATGATTTGCAGAGAATACTTTTAGAACCTTAGTTCGAACATTTGAAGAATACTTTAGCTTATCCTCGAGGTAAATTTGATCGGCACATAAGTTAAAAGTCGCAAAAAAGTAATTTGATGAACCATATGCATTTCCTGATAGATCCACAAATGCAACGATATTCCTAACCATCATTCCATCCACACTTTTTAAATGCAAACACTCCCAACAACTCTTTAACCAACTAATATCGGGGTTATTGTCAGAATCAACCGGCACTTTACACATACCTCACCCCAACACCAATTTACAAACAAACGTTTCGATACATTATAATTTATTTTCAAATTTGGTTGCGAATGCGAGAGTAAAGAATAATTGGGTTAGATTAACGGTTGAAGAACCGTGGGTTCGTTGGTTGTGTGATCGGATCAGTGATTCTGAAGGAAAGCACAGTGATTATGCGAATGCGGGCTTTTTGTATGTTGATGTGAATTTTTTTCCTCTTTTGTTTTAAACATTGGTTTTTTTTTAGAAAAGGGCTGACGGTTTCGTATGCAAAAGTTGATGGTAGATTGTTTCAAGGATACGTTGCTGAAGGGTTGAAGAAATTAATCAAAAGAGCGGGGTGTGATAAGTTTGCGTGTGCTTTGGCGGTGAGTGCAGTTGGTGGAATCTTGTTTGATCGCGATATTCGGGGTTTATGGGTCCAGAATGGAAAAACAAATGCCATGGTGGGTAGTTGTTTTTGCTTGAATTATCTCATGAGAAAAAACAAATCGATTTAATTTTGTTAACAAGGTGCTGTTGAATGATGTATTGAGCGTTTTTTATGAGAATGTGCTGGCGATTGAAGAAGCAGAGTGGAATAAAGTTGTTGATGAAGTGAAGGTACGAATTGACTCCACCGCATTGTATAATCGACTAAAACGACCGTTGCCAATCAATTTAGAACCAAAACTTGAACAAGTCTTCTTTGAAAAGCGATATTCTTCCGAACGCGAATAATCCAAAAGAAACTCAGACGATTTCGATTTTGTACACGAATGCAGGGTCTGGAGCAAAAGGGGTTTCTTCAATTATCTCGGATATATGGGACAATTGTGAAAATGAAGATGATTTCATGGTTGAAGTTTCCAAGAGGTATAAAATTTATAATTTCTTTATCAATTGGTGCTGATTTACTTTTTTTTTGTACTTTTTTCCTTTTTTAAAAAAAAAATATATATATATATAGGATTAAATTTACGAGTGAAACAGTAAATCGTCAGTGGTTAAATTTGCATTCTATCAACAAGCATTTCGAACGAGGTAAGTCTGGGATCCCAATTCACTGAAAAGGTCTGTAAACCTACTAAAACTTTCTCAGATCAACCAATTATTTCCGAAAGTCTCTTAAAATTCTTCCAAACTCAACTGCTATTCACCACTCTTCTTTCGAATCGGATAGCGTTGCTACTGCTCGAAAACGAAACTAAGATGAAAGTTTCATCGGTTGTAACCAGCAATTTGTTGACGGCGTTT
The DNA here is from genome assembly GCA_027600645.1 of Nowakowskiella sp. JEL0407. NCBI lineage: Eukaryota > Fungi > Chytridiomycota > Chytridiomycetes > Cladochytriales > Nowakowskiellaceae > Nowakowskiella > Nowakowskiella sp. JEL0407. Next base: position 33,501 of record JADGJK010000117.1, on the reverse strand, counting down.
TCTTTGTTACATTTTGTAACCAGAAATTTCGGCGGGTTCAAGGTTTGGCACGAAACTTTGGTTTCTCTGGTAAAAGCTGGACCGAAAATGATTGAACAAGATTTTGTGAGATTATGGATAGGTAAAAACTTCTGGTTCATAATAAACTGTGTATTGAACGAAATTGCCAATTAGAATCTCATCTGGATCCAACGAGGACGATATTCTTCATAAAATTGGCTAGTTTGACCCTTGAATACCTTCCCGAAAAATTCATAAGCGAATTTATAGTGAAGATCACGATACCATTCCTCACCTCGACAGATACCCAAGTAAATACCGAGTTGTTTGAGACATCACATGAGTTGGTTTTAAGTATTTTCGAGCAACGGCGGTTAATATTTTCTGACGTGGTAAAGAAGTTGGTTTTGGAGTATGCGAGTATATTAGTAAATGTATGGGAATATAACAACTATTTAAATATATCTAATCTTTTTTTTTTCTGGAACAGAATTACCCTAACAAAATCGACTTTGAAACACTACGGAATGGATTCATGTGTTTATCAGAAAGTGCGTCGGTGTTTTCATACGAATCAAATGTTCGGACTGGCGCATCCCGAAGAAAAACGGGCTTACATGGGTCAACCGCACAGAAAATACATGTCGTGAGCGAAAATTTCTCAGAGTTTATCGATGAGGGTATGGATGAAGGTGATGACGAGGTTGAGGGCGATGAATTGCGACAAAGCGAAGGTTTTGATGTAAATAATGGAGATGGTTTGAAATTAGTGAGGGATTGTGTGCAATTGTTGGTCTCTCGCATAAATACGATATCAGATGATATTGAGCTACAAACACCACACTCAGACAAAACGAAAGATGTAAGATTCAAAATATGTTTAAGATGTTTGATGCATTAACGAACAATAGGTATATGATGGACGACATGTGATGGAAGGTTTCGTGAAGAAGCCAACTTCGTTAAACAGATTCAAAGAAATCGAAAGTTCCCGCGAGGGAATCAACGCAACCACTCTGGCGACTTCTCTCTTTCAGTATCAGAACTTAATCATCGTGTTGGTCGATTTCATAAAGACAGTGCCGTTATCCTACCTCAGCGAACTTTTGGAAACAATTGAGATGTTTGTTATGAAACCATGGTTGACCAGCACGGTTTTAAAAAAGGTTATGGAGGCAGCGTTTGACCTGGTGGCGAGCGAAACGGTACTGGAGGTTGAAAAGAAGAATAAATCCGTTATCTGGTATTTACGATTAGGGAAAACGATTGATGAGCGCGAGAGGAAGGCGACAGTTGATAAAAGTTTAATGGAAGTTCCTGCTGACGGTGATATTCAGTTAACCAACTTAAAAGCAAAGTTGTGAAATAAATGCATCGAAGAACCAATCAATTTAAAGAGTTTAATTTTACAAAAGTTCATTTTTGATTGATTGCAAATATTTCTCAATCCAAATCGCTACCCCATCTTCTTCGACACTAGGAACGACCTCCTTTGCTACACTTTTCGCTTCCTCATGTGCGCCAGCGACTACTACTCCATAACCGCTCCAACTTAACATCTCTACGTCGTTAGGCATATCACCGAAAGTCACAACATCCGCCTGTGATATCTCCAGCGTATCACAGAGTTCTTTCAGGCACGACCCTTTAGTGATTCCAGATGCCGTAATTTCAATGAAATACTTATTACTAACCGTGATAGAGACCGAATTTTTTACATCTGGGTCCAGCACATCATTGACTCGTTTTATCAGGTCCCACGAATTTGATTCTGTGCATAGTACCATCAGTTTATTGACCTCAATGCGATCTTTAACCAAATCTCGGATATCATCCACGTACGTTGTTGATTCATCCATCGCATTAGTCAAATCCGGCCAATTATTTTCACAACAAGTGGATAACTGACATTCCGTACCGAAGACAAGCGAATCGATTGAACTTCTAAGTGCAGTGATGATATTGTAAAATGAAGATGCGGGGATAGGGTAATGCTTCGTTACGGAATTCAAGTGAGGATCGAAAACCATACTGCCGTTACCGCAAATTATATAGAAAGGATTGTTCGCGTACTTTTCAGGATCTATTTTCGATATTAGTTGCTTTATTATGTGCCGAACAAGCCGTGGTGGACGACCGGTAGCGATTATTATTTTAATTCCCGTGGAATGGGCGTTGGTGAATGCGGATAAAATTCTGGGGCTTATCGTTTCAGAGGCATGCTCGAGGATCTTTTTTTATTATGAAAGAAGTAAGAAGTAACAGAAATAAAGTGTTTATAGTTACTGTTCCGTCGAGATCGGTTGCAATGGCCTGTACGAAAGTTTGCATCGATTGCCGGACTGACAACTCAAAGGCAGTTTCACGATTTTTCATTCATTTAGTTTTTCTTTTCAGAATTGAACAAGGATCTAAGCTTAGTCAAAATCATTGAAATGATGGAGTAATGGGAATTTTATTTTTCAAAACAAATCTATTATGAATCATCGCCATGGCAGTGCATGGCACGAATTGAAAAAATAGTTCACGTTTTCAAAAAATCCCGAATTCCGCCGCATAACAATGATCGAATGCGGCCGCGTAGTGCAGCTGAACGATAACATACTTGCTATCATTTAAGGTTCGAGCAGTGAACCAATTAATAACGCAACAACAAATAGATCAAAAAGTAACCTGCACAGAAACGATATCATTTTTTTCAAAAGACAAAACGCAAACAAAAAAGTTATATAACCTTACAAAACATCACCCCAAAATTGAAAAATAAACGAATAAGAAGATTATAAAAAAAGAGTTCATTTGTAATTTTTTTTTAAGAAAACAAAAACAAAAAAGAAAAATATCTCAACAACAATCCGGTGTAGTGGTAAACGTGGCCAATATAAGAACACATTGGTAAGATCAAATGCCCACTTCAACACTCTCAAAGAAGTTTACATTTGCGTTCAGGCTTCTTCGGTCGTTTTTGCGCAAGTAACGCTGCTCGCGCCGAATGATCAAAAACTTCACGAACACCTTCTCCAGTACGTGCACTACATTCCAAATATTTGTATGCTCTTATTTTTGATGCCATCGTAGCTCCCTAAGATTCAGAAATTGTTAATACATTATTACGTTTGAAAATCGGCCAAACCTCTTCGGCGGAAACGGGGCGTGAGTTTAATTTTCTCAATTCATCGATGGTTTTTTGATCATATCGCAGATCTTTCTTACACCCAACCAACACAATCGGAAGTCCGGAACAAAAGTGCAAAACCTCAGAGATCCACTGATTGTCCACAATAAAAAAGATAAGCAATAAATAAAAAATTATTTGAATATCCAGATAAATACGAGTTCAATCTGTACTTACTTTCTCAGATACATTTTCCAAAGAATCAGGGGAGTCTATTGCAAAGCATATCAAAATTACATGCGAGTCCGGGTATGAGAGCGGTCTTAACCGGTCGTAATCTTCTTGACCGGCTGTATCCCAAAGCGCCAATTCTACCAATTTCCCATCAACTTCGACATCTGCCACATAATTTTCGAACACTGTCGGGACGTATACCTGAAGTTTTGTAACAATAGAAGGAAAATTGAACAAATTTGTTTTCGAGGAAAAATAAAAATAAAATAACAGTCAGTATTTATAATCTGTAATAAAGTGTAAAACAAACTCAGATAAATATAATTCTTACCTCCGGGAACTGTCCCTGAGAAAAAACTATCAACAAACAGGTTTTCCCACAAGCACCATCTCCCACGATAACCAGCTTTCGTCGAATTTCCGCGGTCATTTTCGTTTGTTATTTTTTATTGTTGTGAATCTAATAGGTTTTGTTTTTTGATTGGTAAAGAGAATTGACGGATCTGCCAAATTATTCGATACGCAATTGGGATATCGTTAGAGGTTGCACTTGTGGAAAAAATCGAGGAGTAAAGGAAATCTGTAGAAAAAGAAAAAAAAAAACCAGTTAGTCCGTTCAGGTTTGCTGCAAAAACTCACGCCCACAAATGCCCCAAAAAGATTAAGATTTCAACAAGAAAAACAGGGAAAAACAAAATAAATAATCCAGAAAGCGCAAAGATCAAATTCCCCACCAAAAAATCTATTTGACGTCGTTACACACCTTGGCACCGTGTTTTCCAATCTTTCCGGTTTGTTTCGTCGGAAATCGATAAAAAATTACTATCAATAAAGAGGAGCTATAGTTCTATAGTTTTATCTATACATGGCCTCTTTTAACTCCAAATAGTGCTGTTTCTATTTTTAGATACTGCCACTGCAACATTGCTCAGCGTGATTGGTGGCACTGAAAACTTTAAGCTTTTAGATACTTTTATTGCTTCCATTATAACGAAATATTGTGTTTGTGACTATTACTAATTAATTTTTCATGAAATCAATTAATCTTGTTTTAAGATTGTGAAAGGCTGAAAGTGTCCAGGCGTTGACAATTTGCTCAAAATGTCATAACTTGCATCACAGAACCAACTCAACCCATGCAATTATCAATAAGTGATTCTTAACCGTTTATTGCTTGGCTGAGGTATTTTCTTCCACAGAGCACACCCAAACAAATGCTTATAATTATTAGTAATGGAAACAAAATAGTAGCCATGCTATACCGATGGACAACATCAATACAACAAATCAATAGCTGAATAAAAATAGTGGAGTCTGAGAAAATTTAGAATCCTCCCCTTCTAACCTTTATCAACTAGACCATAAAGTATCAAATACTAAAATTACTAAATATACATCAACACAAATTACTCACTTGTTGACTGCTGTATATCATATGTGTAAATTCGCAGTGTGACACAAAGATCCATTAGTGAAATCAAATATCCAAGTCATCGGATATCAGATTGTTCCCCCCTTTTGATTACCCAACCCTTATAAAATTCAACAAATAATTTTTCATCAATTGCAATGTGTATATATTCTGTCATTCAATTTACAAATAGCATACATTTTTGGGTATAAAGAATCCAGATTAGATTTTTTTATAGATTCCCAATAGATAAAAGAAAGTGGTCATACTAGGCAAACATGTTTTGATAGATGTAAAAATACAAAATGCTTGATTGTCAAAAAAAAATTGCAAGTTTTCTACAATAAAATTTGAAAATTTATCTGCATATTTCATTTTTAGAGTTGCCCGCCATCTCAATTTTCCAAGCAATGACATCACTGAAGAATCAGGAGTTGCTAGTATTGGAACAAGCAAGGTACAATTCACATATTTACTTTTGTATAATGAAGGTATACATGTATAAATTTATTGATGTTGAAAACATCTCAACTTGTCTTCAAGTAAAAGATATCTGGTTATAGTACATAGGCATTATTTGTTTAAGATTACATTTGTAGTTGTCTCCTGTATGTATTGCTGTAACTTAAACCACAAAACATAATTCTTTTGTATTTGTATATATAAAGCTGTGTTTTTGTGGGATATATAATGTATTTGACCCTATCTAGCTTTCTCTTTTATGGCTGATTTATGCAATCTACACAAAAAAAATAATAATTGAGAATTGAAAAACTTTCCAAAATTCCCTTTGACAAGTATATCATTCTTCTCGCATTATATTTTATATGAAATGCTATAATGATGAGATTTGAATATAGTAACAACATATCTATTGAGGACCTGGCAAGAGGTTTAAGAGGGTAGTGTTCAATAAGATCTATTGAGAAAATGTTCAGTGTTCTATTCAATTTTGTACTGTTATTTTTCATTATATTCATATTGGCTCTTGCTATTTTACAGGTAATGTTACTTTGTTTCCTGCTTGAAACTTTTTGAATCTGTTAATCACCTTAACTCCTTTAATGGGAAAAATGTTTGATAAAGCAGTAGTGCATAAAAGAAATTTTTACTCAATCAAGGTAGAGCAGTATCATGGGACTTTTGGGGCCTGAAATGCAAGGGAAATCATTAGTTGATAGGTATGGGGCAGACACAAAAGATAAAAAAAACTAGTACTGACTTGATAAAAAAAAAGCATGCAGTTCAAAGAGTTTCCTACCTGCAAAGTGCCAATTAACATTTGTGAGATTGTAGCAATTTAGAAGCAAATAAGATTTCTTTGATATTATTAATATTTTTGTTATTTTTATTATAATTGTTTGTTTTTGTTTTAAGATAGTAAGATTCTTCGGTTTGCTGTGTGATTTTTTTTAGAAAGCAGAATCTTTGTTAATTTTTAAGCTTGAAACCTGTCTAGTTTTTATTTATTTGTTTAAAGAGTAAGTTTATTAAGAATAAGGTTTCCAAAGCAATAAACTCATAAATTAATAGAATAAGTAAACCTAAATATAAAAACTGAAGTGTCTCTAACATCGCCACTGAGTTCTCAACTCTAGGAAAAACTATTGCATCCTTCTCCTGAATCTAACTACTTACTGTACAACAGGTGTGTATCAGAGCCTAGCATTACCAAATCTAACCTAAATCTAACCAAACTCCAATATCAGACATGTCTTGTTATGCTTTTGGCAATAACAAGTACAACATTAGATTTATCAACTAAAAAGGCAAATGTAAGCTGAGTTCTTTATTTTTACAATGTTTCTCATTTTATCAGAGCATTATCCTTAGCACAACTTCTGAGTTGACAAATAACTTTGGCAGTGTAAAGTTAACAACAGAAATCTTTCTGGAAAACCCTTCCACTACAAGGATAATAGAAAATATATTGGCAGGATATGGATTGCAACATGATATTAATTTGGCTACTCAACTGACTCTTAATACTAGTCAATTTATTCAACAAATCAGTAAACTTTCATACTTTCAAAAGCAATAATCTATTTCTTATTTTTTTGTGAATTTATTAGTCTGTGTTCAACAATTTAATCTCACTGGAAATGCCCCAGTTTCTCTAGTTTCTGGGAGTAAGCTGTTACCATATATGTAATGATACTATAATTTAGATACTAAGAATTTCACTACACTTTGATAATTATTTAAATGCCACATACTGCCTTGTTGCTGGAAATGATACCAGTAAGATTGATAAAACTCTTTTTAATATCTAAAAAGGGCACCAAAAGTAATCATTTCATATCAGAAGCCTAATCTCTAATTCTTCCAATTTTGTCTAAATTGTTGATAAATCCATTGATTGTAGAGAAAAGATTAATTGCTAAGGAACTGAATAACTATACTAGCAATAGAGGATGGATAGTGTATGTTATTTCAAAACTAATTTAAGATTCTCTCTTTCTGCTAATTATATTTTTATTTACAATAGCAGAGGCTATATATAGATTCCCAATATATATATATGCAAAATGCGCCAAACCCAACAACAACACAAGCCCTGCTCTGTACTTGTGCAGATCAGCATATTTTGGGTTTGCAGAATATCCTGAATATCTAGGTATATTAAGGAAATTTACACCAATAAAAAAATCCTAAGTTATTTTAACAAATATAGTGGGCTCTGTTCTGATTTCCAGTTTGAATGAAACACAGTTCCCCATGATAAAGACTATAAACTTTAATGGATAAAATGTAATGACATTTGGTAAGACAACTCTTTTCAATTCATATTTTTGTTTTATTAATGTTTGACTTTTTTTGCTTTTCTGTATTGCGACAATAGTTTTGGTCAGAATATTCCAACAAAGTTATATTGCAAATTGGAAACAGATGTCACCCCCCAATTTGTGGAAAGAAGTTGATGCTTTGGCAGTTGACCCAAGGACAATGGAGGTTACAAATTCAAATACAGTGGGAAAAGAGTATATTCTGAACAATACTTCAAAGTGGATAGTCTTGGTTGTGCAAATGTCCTTCTGTACTCCAGAAAAGTTTTATCTTATTTTGGCAATACCAAGTATTATGAAAAGAAAATAGCTGTAGATTTAGAGCAACTTGTGGAGCATAGATTTTGAGTTGTGAAACACAATTTTGGATTGAAAACAAAGATTTTATTGAATAAAGAAGTAGTGACTTAATTGCTTAAACAAAAAGGAAAAGTCCAATCTTTTTATAGTAAATAAAATTTGCATTATCTATATTCCACTGTTTCATTGTGATTTGCTGTGCTTATTTATAAAAAGGTTTACATTTTCTATTTTTGTCTAATTGCTGGAGGATTCGCTGAGATGGAGAGTACGAGGAGTTGTTGATGATTGAACCTGTGGATTTGGTTGGTCAGGAAGAGGATAATATATTGGGGATGGCGTTTTATCAAAAGGGTTGAGTGGAAGTCTATAATAAAAGAAATTAACCGTAAGTTAAACAAGAATCTATTGGGTGTTTGTTTCAAGGAGTGACTGCGGAGATTGTGAAAAGTTTGACAGTCCGCAGGTGTCAGTAATTATTGTAACACCAAGGAGTGATTTGTTTGACACGGTCGATGGATCGATAAGAACAGGAATTACTCTTTCCGATGTTTTCACGGTTGTAGGTTTGATTGTCGGGTTTTTGGTAACCATCGGAATAGTATGGCTTCTTCAAACTCTTACCAAAGATATGCGAATGGTGAGATGAAGAAATTATCTACCTTTTGAATTAATTTATGATTAATTTTTTTTTTTTCGAAATTTCAGGCGACGACGTATAATTTTCATCTTTATCCGCGGGCGGTTTAAGAACGAACAGTGTCTTCACAGAAGTTCAAACGGTACAAAACGCTTTCAACATCATGGTGCAAGCATCGCAAGTTAGACTTATCCAAATGAAAATAAATTAAATTAAATTTTTTTATTGTGTGTTTATTAGCGCCGGCGCAATTCAACGAAATAGAGCTTCTCGATTTGGAAAGTTCGATACAGATGATTCGATTTAGACAGGAACGCATGAGTTGACTTCAATAACCAACAATAGCAGATACTATTCATCGTCAACAAAACCAGCTCGAAGCCAATAATAAGATTGATTACTATCCCGAAACAAATACGTTAATATAATATCCGAGATTTTAGTACTGTCATTTATTGTTAAATGTAATCCTATGAAACAAAAATACAATATAATACCAAGTTTAAATATGAAAATAAGAAGAAAAAAAAGCAAAGCAGCTGCTTGAGAGATTTTTAAATTGGTACGAAATAGCAGCAATAATAAATCACTTAATTTCTACTTTATTTACCATCTGTTCGAAAATGAATTTAAAAAAAAAATTGCAAACTCTTTATCATAGTAATCTAACATAATGTTTTTTGATACAGGTCGGCAGGAAAAAAAAATATTTCTTTCTTAATAGCGATTTAGCCCAACGTTAGTCGGAGATGCAAAAGATTTTGAATTCGTTTGTGACGAAAGGCCAATGTTTGTTCCCAAATAACCCCGTCCACTTATATTCGTCAACGGCGTGGCAGAATACTGTCCTCCAGAGTCGTTAGAGTTCATCTTTGAAGCAGTTATTTCTCGATTACGTTTGATTGCGCCAGCGCTGAATAAAAGTGTAAACACTGAGGAAAAAATGTGCAAAGTAAAATGAGAGATGGGTCTTACAAGGCTTTAACCATGATATTGAATGTTCTCTGAACGACCTGAACTTCCTTAAAGACACTGTTTTCTTGGAGACCTCCAGATGATAGAACCGAGAAATCAAATTTCGTTACCTATATTTTATAAAAGAACTAGTTGAGAAAATTGGAAAACCAAAAATCAAATAAGAAACCAAACCATAGACATGTTTTTAGTCAACTTTCTTAAAGGAATAAGAATTCCAAATGTAACAAGCAAACCGGTGATAATGCCCAACGCCGTGAATACACTGGACAGCGAAATACCAGTAGTAATAGAACGATCAACTATGCCAAAGAAGTCGTCTCTCGGAACTCCAAGTACCAAATAAAACTCTTCCGACGTCCCAAACGAAACCTTCGATACGGTCACTATCCAAGTGCTCCCATCCCAAAGCGTATACTGTTTGCTAATCGGTTTTGCATTTGATTCGGAGGTTACGTTCAAGTACTTAGGATCAAACGCTTTTTCGCCGACTTCTGACCACGAGCCGCTCGGCGATAATTTCTTTGCAATATCTCTGATAACTGCGTCTGAAAATTCCGTCGCTTTGACAAACTCCCAAGTCATTGGCGCAGTTCCGTTCTTCGTTACCGGGAATATCGTACCGTTGAGATTAGTAGTGATTAAAGAACCTGAATTACTCGATAAAAACACGCGGGAATTTTTCGTTGGAGCGATTTTAGAGAAAATTATTGGAAGTACGAAATCACTCGTGAACGCAGCACCGCAAGAGTACGGGGTTGAAGCAGTTACCCGCCCGTCACTATTTACACCGCAGCGAGCGTAGGTGAAGAGACCAAATCCGAATGAGGCCTCCGGTTTCCATGCACCTTCGCCAACGCATGATTCAAGTTTTTGTGTGATAAAACCGGTCTGTACTTGAGATGGGGAGGAGTATTTGTCAGTCTCAATTTGATTTTGTTGATCAATTGCTTTTTTCTCTAAAGTGTTGGTATAAGAGATCATATCTTCAAGTAAAAATCCAAATAATGACTTACGTGAATCATATTTCAAGAAAAAGCAACTTGAAGCATTAGCATAATCGCACCATCTGACATAGAAGCCCGCTGGACCGTAAAATCCAGGATTATAAAACCACGATTGCAATGGGAACAATCGTCCGGATGCAGGAGGTGGAACAGGAGGTGCATTTCCTGAAAGATTGAATCGCTGCACGCATGTAAGAACCTCCGTGTATGAGCTCGCATTCAAAGCAACTTGCGCGGCTTTATTGAGTTCGTCGTTGGTTCCGTATCTGGTCGATTGATTCGACATCATTGATCGTAGTGCTTCATTTTGAGAGAAGACATCGGTGGATGATTTTACACTCAAGAAAATGTCTGTGACTTGGGTTGATAAATTGATTACTACGCTCTGTATAGATTTCAATGATTAGCTGGCTTTCGAACAGAATTTAGCGAGCAACCTACGTTTAGAATTTTGGAAGAGAGGTCACCGGTAGCAGAATTTGCCGCAGTAAATACAACCACGCAAGTCTAAATTACCAAAATTCAGCAATCACTCTTTTTGGATTTTATCCACTACATACAGGAATAATCGCAAGTGAAAAAATAACCACAGTGAAAACGATCATCACCGCTGCGAACGGCACACTGCAAGACCTCTTGACGCGAAGCTGCTGTTTAGTGTTTACATCTGCAGCTAAATCTTCTATTGTGATATGTTCGCTTGGTTTCTCCGACCACATTTTCGTTAGCAATCGTTTTGATGTGAGACACAGGAAAACTTGCTCTTTTTGTGAAAATTTTATGGGTTGCACCGAGTTTTATTTGTCCGAGAAACATGGCCGCTTTTTCCCTTCCGTTTAGAGTCTCGATCACTCAACATAGAGATTAGAAAAACTAGAAATTATTTATTCCAGATTTGTGGAAGCATCCAGAGTTTTATGTAACAATTTCTTCCAAACAGAGTTTGCCTGTTTCAGGAACGTATCAGGCAAATGCAGTTTTGGAAACAACTGCTTCAGGTTTTTTCCTAATTATACAAATCTTTTATCTCTCAGAAACGGATTCACTATGTTTAAATACTTCTCAAGCATTTATATGTCACACCATTTTCGATTATGCCTTGTTGTTCCTTCCCTGGTGATCATCTCTCTGATCAAAATTGTGTGCTTTCACCGACTTGTGTATCTTGTGTATATTATCAATAATTCTAACTTTTGCATGTGTGGAAAAAAATTTCTAGGAAATAAAGTTGAAAATTTTGTAAAGAAAAATCCAACATTTGAAGATAAGAAACAGAGAAAAAATTGTGATCCGAAGAAAAGAAACAAACAACAAGATGTCAAGAATGCAAAGCTCGCAAATCAATTTTAATTCCCTGGAGAACAGAATTTTTAATACTCTGGATGCTGTGGATATTGCGCATATTGTCGCGGCGTTCCGCTACCATTTTGGAGCGAAATTGCATGTTGAATCTGAGGACTCGGCGTAGGTTGCATTTGTGGCGAATACGACGGCAACTGCGCTGACTGCAAGGTTTCGTTTGGGAGGTATTGCGATCGTCTTTGTCCCTCATATATCTGTGACAACGGTCTTCCGTTTACATACGTCTGAGGTGGGAACGCGCTGACTAAATTAGGAGATACATTGGCAATGATCGGAGTGTTAACTTGTATCAGGATCGGTGAAGGTGCGAATGCGAGTGGAGGTGTTCCGTTATGTTGGTATTGCTGAGAATGCGAAAGAATCGCAGGTGGAACGCGGGCATTTGACGGATCCAGCAAAGGCGGTGGACTTCGAGCAAGAAGATTGTTCAACGGTGGTGGAGGATTTCTTGCATACGGGAGTTGACTACCGCCAAGACCGGCTTTATCGTCTTGTGCAGTTTCGGGTGGGAAGTTGATGTGTGGTCCAGCACTGGGTTTTTTCTGATGTTGACTTCGCGGCTGAATTTCTTGTCCATCACTTTCCTGTTTTTGATGTTGAAGTTGGAGTGGACTTCCTGAAGGAGACCTTCGCAGAGGAGCTTGGTTTCCAGATGGGGCATTATCAGCGGCATTGATCGAGTTTAGTGCAGTGGTAACTTTTTGAACCCCGTCACCGTCTAAACTCCTCGTTTCATGCCGAAGATCACTTGGAGTTCGTTGCAACAACTGCACCTCATTTCGCAATCCACCCGGACTTCGCGGAGACTTGTTACCTCCAAAAACGGTTAATGGTCGTTGCATTACGCCCTTCCGGTTCAAAGTCTGCTGAAGACTGGTCATACTTCCAAATCTATCTATGGTTTGTGTGTAGAGTGTAACTCTATCGTCCTAATGATAATAATAATCAATCATTGGATAATTCAATAAAAATAAGCAAAAATACTTCATCTAAGCTCTTAATGTTTACAAAATTGATCGAGAATGATTTCGGATCTTTCATTTCTTCAGCGACCGTATTTCTCTTCGACGGAAACCAGCTCTTAATTCTGCTTTTTCGATTGTTGTTTTTATCATTATTCGCACCCTCCAAATTAATTTCTATAACTTCATCTCCTTGCTCGAATTTACTGCTTCTTTTCCATTCGCTAGTTTCTTCATCTTCATTTTCAGGATCGAACGGAGCTTCTTTCGACGGATCACCGACTTTAATCATCCCCCAAGCTCGCTCCAAGGCTGCCATCGCATCATCTCCTCCGTCTCGATCAGTTCTCGGTCCACCCCAACTTCGCAACGCATAAGTTTTCAAAGCATAGATGGTGTAGGCCATCCCATACGCCGGTTGCAAGATAGAGACGATGGGAAACAATGCAGACATTCTCCATCTCTTAAGACATAAACCAACGTAGATTAGAACGAACCATTTGATCAACATAGGCCCGACAAATAACGCCAACGGAATCGCGAAGCTCCAGATTGATTGCTCATCCCCCGGTTTAGCAACAGGGAAGAATATAGTCAAAATATCCAATGATGCATTTTTTTCTTCTTCGCTTCGTCGGTTAACAATTAGTTTTCCAGTATCATCCAAAAGATATGGGAAGACGGCGTTGTTCAGGTAAACGTTTGCGAGAGTAACATAGAAGATCATACTACGACAACCAAAATCCCAGAGTTTGGCGAACATCAAAAACGGTGTGTGGTACCATAATCCGGGTGCGGTAAGCATGAAAATCTCGTTAGCAACCGCACCCAAGAACCATCTTCGACGTTGTTTCAAAAGCTTCTGCCAAGTATCAGGTGCTTCTGTCTTACATCTCGCCGACGTGCAGAATCCGATTGTGAATGCGTTGCTGCCCTTCTTAATCGTCTTTGGATGTTTTCCGGCCGCACGACGTTTCGCTTCTGCTGCCTTCCGTTTTCTTTCCTTTGGTTTGTTTGTAGCAACTTCCATAAGTAGATGTGTCATATAACGATCCTCTCCCAAATGGAATCGATGATAATCAAGAGTCTTTTCCGTATCGAGTCGGGTAAAGTAGTGTGGTGCTACTTCCTTCAAAGCACGAAGACGGACCATAGTTAACGCACCCGGAAGACAAACGACACCTCCCAAAACAGCTTCGAAGGATCGATGAATCAACTGTGATTGTAAGTACTCAGCATCCTGATAAGCGACCAAAAAATTCCACGGAGCCAAACTTGTTCTGCAAGTAATGTAACCGGTGTAGGCGACCTTATTTGGTTCCAGCTCCATGGCTCTCGAAAACTCATAGATGGCGTTCGTTTCAAGGATAATATCAGAGTCGATGTATAACACAAACGTTCGTTCGGTATTGCTTCCCTTTCCGCCGTACATTTTGTTCATCATTTTAAATGTCTTCGCTTGCGTTGCACGCTTTCCGTTGTGAGGGAAACGACAAATCGTAACACATAGTCCTTCGAAAGTGACGGTGATCTGCGTTGGAATATCATAGGCAATCGTTCCGTCCGAGAACACACGCTTCAACTCTTGGAACTGTTGTTCAACTTTCGAAGGTTGATTGATTCCTAATCTACCGATGGTTCCGCTTTCAAAGTTTATACTGGGGTCTTTGTTTTCCGAGGCCAATGCTGCGTGATGAAATACCCCCATTTTGTCTAGTAGTCGCAAGTAAAGTTCGGAAACGGATTCGTCGTCAAATGATACAAATAAGTGCATGCAAGACTTCAGATAGTTAGCTTTGGTAACTGACAAGACGGCATTAAACAACGCGTCGGGATCCTCATTGTAAACCGGCATAACGATCAAGACCGTCGGAGCTTTCTTCGGATTAGAGAGACGCTCAAAGACCAGCTGTTCGCGAGACATCCTCTTGTGTCGTTCATGAGTAGTCGTTTCCGATTCCATAGACTGGAACTTGTTGTCCATCATAGCTTTCTCCACGCTTTTTCGTTTGGGATTAATTCCATACTTGATCAGAATCCAGCAACTTCCCAAAAACGGGAATATTTGAAACACCACAAAGGTGCAGACAATCAAGTAAAGAGAGGCGGTCACGAGCACTGGCGGGAAGAGTGCGGCACCAGTTATAGTATTTTTCTTTCCAGAAGGGAGATAGGTGGTGTCAACTCCGTAAAGCGCAAGAGGGAAATACATAACAAACATTGGCAACACGGTTAACTCTAACAAGATGACGATGAAGAATATTAACGCAACCATAATTCGACTCTTCGCGGTATTCACGAGTCTGAATGTGTAAACCATGCAAACCAAAATAAAAAAAGAATAAAGCCTGGAAGAAAAAATTTTCAAATTAGAACCGAATTTAAACGAATCCAGACGAATTAACTAAGTACTTACAAGTATTCGGCAATACAAAATACATTTAAACCTCCAACAGTAAATCTCAACACCCATAGCCAGACCGCGGAAAATTTTTTCTTTTCGACAGCAACGGTGATGTTTGATACGGTCGGTGCCAAATAATCGCTGTTCTGGCGAGGAAAAAGAGATGGTTCCGAAGGCGTAGCAGCAAGCGCCACATTTAATAGAAAAGATAGCAGCGAGAAGAATAGGAAAGCGCGCGGCCCCATTTAATCTAATTGGGAGACTTTCTATGAAAATTTGAGGGCGACTTTCGGTTCAGCCAGATGTGACACTGTATCACAGGCTTTTATTGGTGTTCCCGGCATACCATTCCTTTCTTTAATTTCAACTTTTTCGTTTTTTTTCTTTGAAAAAAGTCATATCTATTTCTCCGAATACTCTCACTCAAAATTATCATAAGATCCCGCAAAAAAAACGTGCTTTCTCAAGATCTTGATCATGAACTGATGCTGTAAAGTACAGTAAATCAAATAGTTATTTGAATATGGACTATCTGAGACTCGCTTTTATTTCAACTTGGAGTTAAAGTAAGAGACTGGACCATGCCGCTAGTTGAGAAGAGTATCGACACCATGGCTGTATACTCAATGTTGGATCAATTATTTGCTGATCCCAAACATCTCAATTTGGATTATAACCGGGACTCAAATTATCACTTACAAAATGGTCCAAAATGTAAATGAAACCTCCAAATTCCAAAGACCTTCTCCTATCATCAATTATTTAGATCTTCAATTGTTAAATATGGACGATTCCATTATTATGACTTGCATTCAAGATTATTTTTGAGAGGTAACCCCTTCTCTTCTTATTTACAAGTTTTAATTCTTATTTTTGCCCCTTTTTTCGACGTAAATATCAGCAAAGGATTTTGTAGAACTCAATGAGTCTATTATTTTATTTCTAAAACGATCTTGCACATTTTCCATCTTTCAATATGCTATATACCGACTCCAGAAACTGAATTTTAAACTGATTTTCATGCCATGACAAAGTTTCAAGTGCAAACGTACTAAAAATTTTGGTTTAAAAGAAAAAAGTAACGAAACTTTAGCCAATCTGTTGTAGAATCAAACTTTCTTTCAAAGCAATGTCCTTCAGCGAACAATTTTTGAATAATTTAAAGGAATTAGAATACAAACTGTTTCTCTAGCAGGAGAATTAAAAATCTATGACGATATTCAGTATGCGAGAAGCAACGAACCTTGACAAAGACCAAATATTACCATGCTCAAGTTGCAATTCTTTCTGTTTCTACTCCAAAAAAAATAACCCAACGCACGATCATAAAAGACTAGCAGAAAAGTCTCCCAAATTCATTCTTATTCGGGAGAGAATCTTACTTAGGTATGTAATCGAAAAAAACTGGCAAGTTCGAAAGCAAGCTGGACCGAATGTTTAATTGATATTTTTTCGAGACGCATCCGTCATTTTGCTTCTCCTCCAATGATGCTTTCCGATACGTTTGAGCTCACAATATTAATTTATTACATAAAACAGTAAAAACAATTAATAATAAAACATTGAATCAAATTATTTCAAAACCAGCGAGAAATTAGAAACCATTCAAAATAAAGCACAAGAAAATAATCAAGTTGATCCAAGCATTCCATGTAATTATTGCTGCCCAACTAGTTGAACCAACAGGGTACGTAGAAGGCACGGAAGTTGGAGAGTTTGCGGTAATGGGAATGTTTTCTTTGTCAATCATAATCGTGGTTGAGTTGACCTGAGCGAGGGCTGAAACCAATCCATTTCCAAAATCCCAATTCAACGCTTTCGCAAACGTAACTGCAGAAGTCAAGAACGAATTTCCTGTAATTGTTCAAAATATTAAAAAAAATGTAAACAAACTGTGTAAAATCTCAAGTTACCGGTTTCAGGAGTCAGATTTGGACCTTGAGCTTTCACCGATTCGCAAACTTTCATCATCGAATCAAGTTCTGTTTGCCCGACTTGTTTATTGATTTTCAAAACGCAGCTAAAACAACCTTTCGCCTCGAAGCTATTAAAGATATCGCAAACGCACGGAATACCGATTTTCGGAGACGGCGCTGAAGAGCAAGAGGCTCGAAGTGAAGTTTGGTAAATTGTACAATTTGCATTTGCAGTGCAGGAAGTGTAAAATGGGTTCACAAGCGGGATATTTGGTGATTGCTGCAAGGTGCTTGGAATGAGAATTACGATTGCGATGATGCTTAAAACAAAAACCATTGTTGTTTGTACACTGTTCGTTCGTGTCAAGGCGCACAGACCATCTTTCGATTCGACGCGTTTTCACTGTTCCCTCTAGAATATTTTTTGATTTGCATGAAAATTAGGCGAGGAAAGTTGAAAAATGATGGTAGTAAATCATGGTGCAATTTGTTCCGAAAAGTGCCACACATCAATTGGCCAAGGCAGGAAGTATAAGCGGGTGAGATTTAGTGCGATCTCGAAATTTCTTCTGCAAAACCATCGACGATATAATGCATTTTCTTATCAAGTTGAATCTGAAAAGGGCCCCAATATCAGCGGCTCAGGGGTAATTTGAGAATGGGTGGGCAAGGCTAGGCACCCTGTACAACGCAAATTTGTTTCGTTTTTTTTTTCTTTGGAGAATGAGATTTTCTTCTTTTTCGTTTATCCTGGCTTGTCTCCTAGGCCTCGCACTCGCATCTCCGCTTATAAACTCCTCTGCAGATGAAACTGTCAAAGCTTCGTTAGAAATTAGACCTTCTCAGGCTGGACTGTTGGAAGCAGTATCGGGAGTTTTCCGCCTTGCTAAACGTGGTGATTTACGTCAGACGTTGTCCGTTATTGAGCGACGGGACGGTCCGATCGAGCCAATCCCGATGATATGGATTTGGGTTTTGCGAGTTGCTGTAGCACTGTTAAATTTTGCTTGTGTTTTGGAATATCTGTACGTTTGAAGCTTTCTCGTATTGTATATAAAAAAACGTTTATTGACTTGACGTTTTGATTTAGTCTCTACTCGGCATTTGTCCTGCTTTGCTTCTATCACACAATCAAAATGATTACAACTGGGACGGAGAAACTTATGACGTATACCATTCTTTTCATCACGATTCTATTTCAATTCACAGTTCTCCCAATGTTTGTGATCTATTTCCCAACGGGTCTTTACGGAATTAAACCGCCAGACACCGTATCCGGGAAGAAGTATTCGTTAACCGGTGCCGCGTTTTTCCCTGATCCTATCATTACCGCATCGTTAGTGTACATTTTGATTACATTCGTTCTATTCCAGGTTGCTCCGTTTTTGGGTAGCTGCTATGTATTGTTGAAATATGGTGTGAATCCGAAGCGTAGAGACGTCGAGCATGATCCCGATGATTCGGCTATTGACGAAAAGGCAGAAAGCAAAATGTCTCGTAGCGAGCTTGTTCATGCCAGACTCTCTGATCCGAAACGTGCACCAACTGTTTTGATCGTCATGGTATAAAATTGGAATGAAACTCTCTGGTTGATTTGCTCACATTTGTTGCTTTAGCCTGTTTACAACGAAGATCCAGATGCATTATTTAATGCCGTTCTTTCTGTTACTAAAGCGAATTATTTGAAATCTTGCATGCATTTGTTTGTTTCTTTCGATGACGAATCAGTCTCGGAACTCTACCTGCGACTTTTGGAAAAGATGGGAGTGTTCGATTACGCGGCTGAAATAGATACCGAGAAATCTATAGACGATAGATCCCCATATGAACTCAAAGCTGAAAAGCAATTCCATGACTTGAAAAAGGTTCTCAGCGATGGAAGCATTGCCTATGATATTCCTGCGAACTTTACCGTTACTTTTGAAGGACTATGTGTAACTATTTGTATGTAAATTTTTTTTGCTTCAATTTTTATATTAATTATTTTTTTCAGGCCGATTTCCTCATAACGGAAAACGTGCAACTCAGGCCAAAACTTTTAAACTTATGAACAAAATGTATGGTCAAAAGGGTTCCAACACTGAACGTACGTTTGTACTTTACATTGACTCTGATATTATCCTCGAGAAGAATGCTATCTACGAATTTTCGCGTTCAATGGAATTGGAACCAGACCGCGTTGCCTACACTGGTTATATTACCGTGAGAACCAGTCTTGCTCCATGGAATTTCTTAGTTGCATATCAAGATGCAGAATATTTGGTACGATTACTGTAGTTATAAACGAAAACTTTCTAAAAGTGTAACCTTAAAGCACTCCCAACTCATTCATCGATCCTTCGAATCTGTTCTTGGTGGAGTCGTATGTCTTCCTGGCGCTTTAACAATGGTACGCTTACGTGCACTCAAAGAAGTTGCCCCGCATTACTTCACTCGACTTGACACGGAAAAGACACTCGATTACCATCGTTTCCACTTGGGATAGGATCGATACATGACCCACCTTCTAATGGAAGTCGCAACCAACAAACCAAAACAGCGTGCTCGCAAATTGGAAGATCGGAAACGTCGCGCTGCTGGAAAATTTCCACGGAACTGGTCAAAACCTAGCAATGCATTCACAATTGGTCTATGTACTGCTGCACGATGCAAAACCGAAGCACCCGACACCTGGCAAAAGCTGCTGAAACAACGACGACGATGGTTCCTTGGTGCGATTGCTAACGAAATCTTCATGTTGACCGCTCCTTTGTTGTGGAGACACACTCCTTTGCTTATGGCATCAAAATTATGGGACTTTGCTAGTCGAAGTATGATTTTCTACGTCACCTTATTCAACATTATTCTTAACGCGGCAATTTACCCTCGACTGCAAGCTACATTTGACGCTCAGGACAATCAGATTATAAACTTCAGATATCAAGTTGCTTCGACTCCTGCGGCTGTACCAAAAGCCTCGACCGGATTTGACTTGTTCGCCATCTTTTTCCCAACTGCTGATCCAAACGGTGGAATCCTGAAACCTATGGCGATCTTCCTTGGCCCAATGTTGATCAAATGGCTGGTCCTTATTTACATTGGTTTCGTTTTAAGAAGATGGCGAATGGCGGTATTATTCCCAATCGTATCGGTATTACAACCGGCTTTCGGTATGGCTTACACCATCTACGCACTAAAAACTTACGCAACCCGAAGTTGGGGTGGACCGCGAACAGACAGAGGTGGTGAAGAAGATCCGATGGAAGCGTTGGAGAGAATTTGGAAACAACTCAAAGTTCCAGATCCAGCTGAGAAAGCACAGATGGAAAAAGAAGGAAGAGAATTGGAAAACTACGACGACGTGCAAATACAAGGCTACAAAGATTACGTATTACCCCCAGTCGAAGATGAGGATGAAGATATTGATATTGTTGTATCCGCTCCAGATGAAGTTAAACCAGCCCCACCTGTGCGAACTAGAGCAATTGCGTTCGTTGATAGACCTTACAGTGTCGTTCCGGCGATCGAAATTGAAGTTTTGACTCCGATGGATGAGAAGAAAGGAGACCTAGCTCCTGCTTCCCCACCGAAAGAAAAGCGAAAATCTAGAATTGCAAGTTGGTTTATGAGAGAAACACCTCAAGGAGAAGCACGGAAGTCACAGGAAAGACCAAGATACTCTTTGAAATTCATTAATTTGAGACCTCTTGATGAGGTACTTACTTCATAAATTTTTATTTCGTTTTCATTAATAATAATTCTTTAATGTATCTTATTTAGGATGAAAAAACCACACTCTATGCGCGTACATTGGACCGTATGAACAGTCAAAGATCTCGCCGAACAAACATTTCCACGGGAAAAACTAGTTTCGCAGAAGGCTCACTCTCTAGACCCGGAAACGTAATCAACCCTCAATACACACTTTCGCACGCTAGCCGTACGAGTTCTAATAACAGAGTGCCAAAAAGAGCGAAGGAAGGAAGCGAAGCAACATCTCGGTCGGAGCAGTACGATCTTATGTTGGAAGCCAACTTTAAAGGGAATCGAGAACGATCAGGATCAGCTGCAAGTAAGCCTAGTCAGTTGGAAGTTGGAACGCCTCCCGACGGAACTACTGGAATTTTGGTTGGTAGAGACGGTGTGCCGTCAACTTCCAACCACAGACTCAGTTTTCTTGAATCGGATAGTATGCTGAAGGAGTTTGAAAGCAAATTTAATTTTGAATCAAAGAAATAGGCAATTTTCAATCTCTTTGGCTTGTCTTGATTTTTTTTAGTACTTTTTTTTTTAATTTTTTATTTTGCTTCATTTCTTTTATAATCGAAATAAACTACATCATTTCGTGGTAACAAACCACTTCCAATCTGTTGAAGCAATGAGGAAGTTGAAATGGACGGCACCAACCAGTTGAACAGTTGAAATCGGACTCGGAATAGTATTCAAAATCATTGAAACAACAGCAATATGTATTTTTATTGCAAATATGTTATATTGATGTATACGTGATTGCTCTTATGTCCTCTAGATCTCTCCATAACTTTTATTCCCCATCCATGGCCATTTGAACCACTGTTTTGCGGGCTTCTTTGGGTAGACTACGATTCGATAAGAGTTATCTGAAGCTTGAGCTTGTGCGATGCCGGCGCCCGGGGTCGTTTGTGTTGCTTTCAATGCATCGATCGCGCTTTTGATTTCGCTTCCGATCAATTCCAGACTATAAAGCCGTTCGAAGTCGTTTTCAACCTCCTCAGCGGTAATCTCAACCGCATCGGTTTGCACGGTACTCCCACCCAACTTCTCTGCGTTCTTCAATATGTTGATCTGATGTTCGTAGGATTTCTTCAGATCTCTCAATTTAGTGAGGGAATTCTCTTGGCTTTCTGTCCGATTAGCTATGTTTTCCAACGGCGTAATTGACATTTGAATATAATCAATCACCGTATCGTTTGGAACCACAATTGATTCCTGTCGGATAAAGGTGGCAAACTTTGCTGTTGTCTTAATCAATTGGGCTCGTTCCGATTCAAGTTGGGTCTTTTTGTCCTGAAGCTGTTTGATTCTCAAGTTGTACTCGTCGACTTTAGCAGAATTTGCGGTAAGATCGGATCGAACACTGGGCATTTCTTCCTTGACGGTGTATGTTTCGGCGTCAGTGATCATGTGTTTGTGTTTGCTGTAATCGTGGTCGTGGAATCCTCTGCTCTCGCAAACGTGACATATTCCATTCCTCATCGCAAAGCAATAAATCAAATCGGGATGGTTAACCTGGTTGAGTGGAACTCCACTTATATAACACGGCTTATGGCAAGGTTTGTAAACAATGTTATCCGATAAAGCTACCTAGCCATCCTTAGGACCGACGATCTCGTAACATCCGTCGCAAGTGCACACAGTCATAGGCTTGCTTAACTGAACAACTCGTACTTTTCGAACATTAACGAAAAGATTGTTTTCTAATTTTTCGCCGAGCTCCTTCGCCCTCTGTATATCTTTTGGACGGAGTTGTATGTGTCGATATTCTTATCGATGTTGGTGGAGATCTTCACGAGCACTTCGGAGACATTTTGAACCAGGAGTTTGGTTTCGTTCAGCTTCTTGATTCCGATGGTGCAAACGGCAGGAATAGATAGGAGCGAGTAGATGAGTCGGTGCGTCGCTTGGGAAGACCTCGACCAGTGAGTTTCGTTTGCTTTCATTAAATCGCCATCCTTGTCATTGGAAAGTACTCGTCCTTCAGCTTTGGCGCAAACGAGACGGAAATCAGCATTATCGAAAAAAAATAGCTTTTCCGGATTCAGAAGGTTTACTTTTCCGTCGCCGATTTTCAACCGACGCTGCAGTTCTTCAATGGTTGTTCGTGTACCCGCTAGTTCATAATTGGTGGTACTGCTTGTTGTGAACAACAGAAAGATGTTATTGATGAGCGCTTTGTTGAGTCTACTGAACGTTTCGATAAAAGTGTACATAATTCCAGAGGTAAGGCGCTCCTCATTTGGTCGCATCACAAAGAAGATTGCCGAAAGGTATGTATAGTTGCTGATGTACGAAATAATGTGGTCGCTGTTTTTATTGTCTTGTTGGACACCTCGAGAGTCCTGTAGTCCCGGACAGTCAATGAAATTGATATTGCGGTTGTAAATTTACATCGTGTACGTTCGACAGAATTGAGTAACGGATTCAGCTCGATCGTTTACGTTTTCGTTTACTATCGCAGATTGGTCGCCAAAGCGAATAACTGAGTTGATTTCAGGCTCAAGCTCATTAGCTTCATTGACTTTCGCAAATCCATTCGCAGTGAACTTTCCGGGAATGGCGATTTTAATGTTTTTAGCGTTTTTTAACGCTTCGTTGAGATCCCCGAAATTAAGGTAATTAAGAATGCTATTGATTAGTGTAGATTTTCCAATTCCAGAAGACCCCAAAATAAGAGCGTTGATATCGCTTAAAGAGACGTCCGACGAGCAAGGAGTCCATTCCTTCGTGTGATCATCTCTCATACATTTGAACTCGCACTCATGAATATGACAGCCTCCGCACTTGCAGTAGAGATATCCATCAGTATCGAATCGAATAATATGATAGCAAACCGTGCATCTCCACTTCGAAGCACAGGTGAACAACCAGAGCGTTGGCATCCAATCAGTAACTCCTTTAAATGATCCGGAATGTAGCTTCGCAGTGCTTGAACTTTTGCCGATGATTTCCTTCGGATTTGAGGTGATATTAAACTTTGACATTCATCATTCTATAGGTATACCAATAAATTCATTCATAATCCACTGGAGTGCAAGTATTATACCTCTTCGTAATATGTTTGTTGGACAATCTCCAATCCGTTCAGCTTGTACTGGACGATACCATGTAAAGTCGCTTCTTTCGTTGGCATATTTTTGGATTCGCAAATAATATACTGTGGTGTGATTTTAGATATCTTGAAAACAGGAGGTGATCCTGGTGAATTTTTATACCAACTTTAATTTGCGCCTGGATATAGGGGTACCAGGATCTGGACTCAGCTGTGACAATGATTTGGCATGTATTTTTACCCCCAGGTTCCAAAATATTGTGATTTTTAGCCAAATTTTGAAAATATTATGCTTAAAAATGTTTAAAAAAATGTTGCATTCCAACTTTGAAATTTTAACGATTTAGGTCTTCATTTCGCGTTATGATTCGGGGCGTGCCACAGTATTTTTGTTCAGCAATTGTTCTGATACTGTACAGAACCGTTGCTGGCGAAATATAAAAATCATTCATCCTTTTGGAATCAAAACAGGAAAAAATGTATCGATTTTTATATTTTCTTATGAACTTGATTACGTATCTCTTCGTACACTTGAGGCCGGAAATACCAAAAAAAATTAAAGAGGATTTCGCACCGGTTCTTAAAGCAGAGGAAGCCGTTAAGAATGATGTAACCACGGCCATCGTCAATTTACCTGAACCATCGTTTAACGCTGCTGTTCAAGAAATGAAGGTCGAAACTTATCGCGCAACTTCGAATTCGGTGGAAGACTTGGTAATTTGGGAAATTTTTTCATTTCCGCAAAGTAATTCTTGCTTCAAAGGTCCTCGCGCTCGCTGATAACGATGATTCCAATAAACCAAACTTGCTCGTAAACCACACTGAAAAATCACATCGAATTGAGTCGATTCCTGTTTTTAGAGGTTCCAGCAAATCGGAAGTGATTGAAATTTCAAATTCAAAATCAGAAGTACGATGAGTGTTTGTTTCACTGTAACGTGTTTTACTAAAACATTTTTTTGGCTAGGTTTCGGATGTTATTATTCAATTGCCGAATTTAAAGGATCATAATCAGTTCATTATTGGCCAAGGTTACAATATCAAAACGCAAGAATCTACGCAATACCACATTCTGCCCAAACGGGAATCAATGCAATTCAAGAAACTCGTTACTGAAGTCGTAGGCATTGATCAAAGCACAATAACCTTTACCGCTAACGAAAAAAGCAGCAAAAAGCTCAGTAAAATCGGATTAGACGGTCGCTCATCCGTCGGAGTGTTATTCGGATTGATCAAAGTCGGCGGAAATTTCCATTTCTTAAAGCAAAACACATCAAAGGACAGAAGTGTTGAGGCAACGTTAATCTATCGCTACGAAGATCGCGAAGAAGTGACGGTGATCGATCATGGAATTGCGGATCTTGATACGACCCGCATTCTCACAGAGGAAACCGATTCCACACATATCGTCACAAAAGTCGTTTACGGGGGGGATACGCGATTTGTTCCTTTGAGTACGAGCTGAAAGATTCCGACAATATATTCGACATCGAAGGAAAACTCGATCTTGGGATTAATGCAATCATCGCTTCATTGGATATCGGCGGAAGCGGACAGTATAATTCTTCTGATTCGGATTTCCTAAACGAAACTCGAATTAGTATTAATGGTACTTTTAAATTTGACGATAAAATTCCGTCCAACCCGTTGGAAGTAATCGAGTTCTTCAGAACGATACCATCAAAAATGAGACACCATTCGAATCACCATGTACGATACGAATTGACGTCTTTAAACTGTATTCAACGAAAACTCGGATCCACTTTCAAAAATTTGGTTCGGATTCGCACTCTCGAAGATGGTGTGGTTGAAAGAATGCTCGGTTTAATGGACGATCTGCAGAGCGAGGTCAAGAAAGCAAACAACGCGGCTCGGCGCATACTAAATGGAAGATTCAAGGATTACCTGTCGTCTAAAGTTCTGAGAGACATACTCGGCCAGCAGACCAAATTAGATCAATCCCTATCGAGACTTATTTCGGATATGAGAGATTATTTGACTTGCGATGACGGCGAAGATCCAGATGCAATCATTAACGAAGTACTCGAACACGTAACCTTACTCCGAAAGAAAATCGATCACTTTATGAAATCCTGCAACCTTCAGCACGAATTCATCGATTTAATTGTTAACAAACTGTACCCTAACGTCTCCGTAGTTACGGAAGAGTTTGATTTGAATGGCGAAATTTCCCTTCACCTCCACAAATACCAAGATGGACAGGTCTTTACGTACACTGAGGATTTCGACAAAAGAAGCTTGTCGATGGCCAATCGGTTAATCACTACTCGATTGATCGAAAAGCACCATGCTGATCCGAAAATCAAATTTTTTATTAGACTTGTAACGACACCTTATCGTGCGTAGCCAATCTAGTTTATTTTGAATTCAGTACATGTTTTACTGTTGAGGATATTTTTTCTCACCTCGCTCTCACTACAAATATATTCTTTGAATTATAATAATTCTGATTTCAAATATATTTTTAATGGTGGAAGAGTCTGTGTTTTGTAAAAACATAAGCCAAACCCTTATCATCAGCTGCTTTAACCACAACATCATCCATGACGCTTCCACTCGGTGCGGCAAAGACTTCAACACCTGAGCTGGCAGCACGCATTACGTTGTCTTTGAATGGGAAGAAAGCATCAGAACTAACAACAACACCTTTGGCTTCCTTTCTCCATTGCAATCTCTCGTCTTCAGTGAATTCTGACGGAACGGTTTCAAACAAATCATCCCACTCCTTCTTCTCGTCTGCGTCCATGAACTTCGTTTGCCCAGTTACGTACAAATCAATCGCATTTGATTTGTCTGCTCGCTTAACTCCCTTCTTGAATACCAATCCTAAAACCTTCGGGTGTTGTCTGTACCATAAGTTGTCCGCTTTATCAGAAGCCAATCGAGTGCAGTGGATACGCGATTGTTGACCGGCACCCAATCCAACAACCATTCCATTCTTCGCCAAACACACAGAATTCGATTGAGTGTATTTCAACGCAATCGTAGCAACCGTCAAATCGCGCTTTTGTTCTTCAGTCAAAGTTTTCTTCTTCGAAACAACGTTTTCAAATGAAGCAGTCGAGATTTTCGCGTCGTTGCGGTTCTGGGTTAACGTAATTCCAAAGACTGTTCGGCTTTCAACTGGCGATGGTTCGTAGTTTGGATCAATTTGAAGAACCGTAAATTTCCCGCCTTTCTTCTTCTTGAGGATTTCCAACGCCGCTGGTTCGTATCCTGGTGCAATGATTCCATCTGAAACTTCGCGCGAGATAATTTTCGCAGTGACTTCATCAACAGTTGCAGAAAGCGCAATCCAGTCTCCAAAAGAAGACATACGATCAGCTCCCCGAGCTCTAGCATAAGCGGAGGCCAACGGTGAAAGGTTTGGGATATCGTCGACAAAGAAGATCTTTTTCTCCAAGTCAGATAATGGAATTCCAATGGCGGCACCCGCTGGTGAGACGTGTTTGAATGAGGCAGCGGCTGGAAGCTGCAAAGCTTCGGTGAGTTCTTTCACGAGTGGGTAGGCATTCAATGCATCAAGCAAGTTGATGTATCCAGGGGATCCAGATAGAACTTTGAATGGAATCTCTCCTTTGTTAACGGAAATGTAAGCTGGGGATTGATGTGGATTCGCTCCGTATCGCAACGGTAAATATTGAACTCCGTGCGAGTATTGCTTTCGGAAGTATCCCGAAATAGCATCATCATATTCAGCGGTGTGAGCAAATGCCTTTAATGCCATCGTTTTTCTCGTTGTTTCCGAAACAGTCGCGATTCCAGACTGCTTATGACTAGCCGTAAATTCCGCAATAACAGCACTGTAATCTGACGGATCGGAAAGCACCAAAACTCGAGCATGGTTCTTTGCAGCTGCCCGCAAGAGGGTGACTCCTCCAATATCAACGTCTTCGACGGCATCGGCGATGGTAACTCCTTCCTTCGAGACAGTTTTTTGGAACGGGTAGAGATTGCAAACTACAATATCAAACTTTTCGTATCCACGCGCTTTCATGTCTGCGTCATCTTGGGGAGTGTCCCGAGCGAGAATTCCTCCGTGAACTGCAGGGTGAAGGGTTTTCACTCTGCCGCCGAGCATTTCTGGTGCCTTGGTTATATCAGCAACATCGCTTTTCAAAATTTAAAAAAAAATAATCAGTTTTTCAGTCAACTGTACAACTTAATATTTCAACCTGACGGGAAGTCCAGCATCGCGAATTGCTTTAGCGGTTCCACCCGACGCAACTAAAGAAACGTTGACGCTGTGAAGAACTTTGGCGAGATCCAAAAGTCCAGACTTGTCGGAGACGGAGAGAAGGGCAATGGGCATTCTTTTTTTTTTTTTTTTGACAGGTCAACAAGTTTTTCTCGTGTTTTAAGAATAGATCACTGCTCGATTCATTATTAGCTGAGGAACCGAGAAATGCAACGCACCAATGGATTCAATGTGATAAGATGGATTGAAAAATAGTCGTTAAAAGAACAAACCACATCAAGATATTGGTATATTCGGTTGCATTTTCACCAGACTCGGATGGACAATCGATGTATCGGGATCACTTGACGGAACGACCATTGTTTGGGATCTCGTCACCATCCACAACGAATTTGTTATCCAAACCCGTATCGACCGAAGGTTACTGCTACTTATCGGCAATATTTTGCAGGACAATTCGTTAGAAGGAGTTTATTATCGTCAATCTGATGTGTTGAATGAAGTCCTCGGATGAGAAGATGGGAGGAAATAGGAGGAAGTAGAAACGTGAACCCAAAGAATGCTTCAATGTTTGCTTTACAGGCATACGAATGCCGTGATAGTGTTGCTGTCCGCCAATGGGGGTAATTGGCAACAGGTTCTGGAGATAGTAGAGCGCGGATATGGAGGTAAGTAGTGCGGAAGGAGCTCTTGCCAGCAGGGCCACAGAGACCAGTGAAGATTATCATTGAGCAACATGGGTATGCAGGAAATGGATGTTGATATCGAAGAGGTTGTTGATGCATGACCGGTGAATATGGTAGTCAGCGGAAAAGACCGTGTTCCGTCGCAGGGAGTCACCTTGCCTCCGATTCGCTATGCTGTTGGACAGCAGCGGCAAAGTTTAGCGAAGAACGGAGTTGGGGAAGAGGAAAGGAAGACTACGAGGTCGAACAATCCGGTGAGTCGAACAATCCGGTGAGTTAACTTTTAAATGGACCATGAAAAAGGACCAAGTAAAAAGATAACCTGATTTAAAGTATGTTTCAGTTCCGGTGATTTTTTTTTGTTTTTTTTTTGTTTGAGAATATAATCATTCGAAAGCAAAAGTTAACATCGTTTGAATTTTTAAACAGAAAGGATAATCGAATCAAGGCATTTTCGAAACTAACACCGAGCAATGACAATGGTGAATGCAATGATCACTAACAGACCCAAGCATGATCCTGAGTATTAAAAAAAGAGAAAATTTAGAAAAAAATTGTTTGGCCAGCACTTTTTAGAACTTGCCTCTTGAAAGTTCCCATACCGCGGCTACCAATGACCAATAAATCAGCATTCAGTTCTTTCGCTTTAGTCACAATTTCTTCGCGTGGGTCCCCACGGAGAGCAATTGCGCGACATGGACAGTTTGTGTCGAGTACTTTAGTTCCAAATTTTTTCAATAAAAGGTGAGATTCCGTTTTAGCCTATAATAAGTTCATGAATATTTCATCCAAAAAGATTTTACAATTCTAATTACCTGAGTTTCGATTCGAACCAAATAATCTTAAAGTAAAAAGTGAATAACTACGCATATATGCTTAAAAAACTGGAAACCTGAATAATCAACATAAGGAAATCCAACTGTAATTGGAATCGTTGGAAGAGGTCGAACGTTCAGTAATACGACTGTTTTTGTATGAACATGACTAAGCGAAGAAGAAAAAAATAATTCAAAAGTTTTTACCTTGATCGTGTTGCGAGTTTACGATGTTTTTCATAACCTTTGGACTAAATTATTTGGAAAGAAAATAACGAACACAACTCAATACCCATTGAAATGCATATTCAGAATGTGCTGTAATGAAGGAATTTTAGAACTTTTTTGATAGCAATTTTTTGGCACATTTAGACTTACTGGACTCATCCAATGCAATAACAACAATACGTTTTGGCTCCTCGTGCCTCTTTTCGATAACTTCCTCGTGTATCGCTTGCTCAATCTGTTGCGGGATTGACAATTCTTGTTTTTCAGGGGTTTGTGATTGCGCTTGCTCTAGATTGGCAAGAGTGGGTGTTTGTGGTGTACCGGAGGAGATTGCTTCGAGAGATTGAGTGGGGGTTGGTTGGGAAATTGTTTGGCTGGACATCATAACAATAGAAATAAAGCCTCGTGATTACGAATACTTATAACTGATGTCATTAAACGAGGTCTATTTGTATTCATGACGTTATCATGACGAATGCAAGATTAACTTTAAACTGCAGCAACAAAAACTTTATTATTTTCAAAGGAGGGAAAAAAGAATCGGAGCGTTGAATTATCCTTCTTTTTGCTTTTTTTCGGGAATTTTCGAAACAAGAACTGCACAAGGCGCATTGCGTACGCAAAAATCGCTTACACTTCCAAGAACAGCCCTAATTTTAAAAATAAAAATAAAATATATGAGATAAATATCCAGCGTCAAACCTCTTTATAGCTCCCATTCCACGACTCCCAACAACCAGTAAATCCGCATTTACATTTTTGGCGATATTTACAATCTCTTCTCGTGGATCGCCTCGTAAAGCAATTGCTCGACAAGAGATGTTTTCATTGAACGCAAGTGTACCATATTCTTTCAAGAGTTTATGAGATGTCGCCTTGAGCTGTTAATAAAGTATCAATAATATTCAAAATCTGAAAATTGTTTTAATGCTTCTTACGTGCTCTTCAACTTTTTGCATCCATTCAGTGCTGGTTGCGTGAGGGACAGAGTGGAGGATTGCATGACCAGCCATAGGAGGAGCTACATATTTTTTATTTAATTTTTGAAAGGAATATTAGAATGTTTCTTTACCGGGAGCGTAAGGGATGGGTCTGGTGTTAACTATAACCACTTGTGGAAAATATCATAAAAAAATTACCAAAATGATTCTAGAAATTAAAACTCACATTCGTCATTTTGTTTGTCGATTAAATTCTTCAGACTCTATTAATATACCGTTTTATAAAGTTTGATTTAGAGGACAATTGCAATCTAGACTGAAAATATACCCAATTGAATGCAAATTTAGAGTTTTCTACAAGAAAACCAGTATTAAATATAACTCAACAAAAAACTTGCAAAAAGCATATGTTCACCAGAGGCATCAAGAGCAATAACGACGGTTCTGGAATGCGATTGTTCTGGTCGGTGATGTAAGACATCCTCGTGAGTTGAAACCGCCAAAGAAGATTCTTGTTCCTTCATTTTGCTGCTCATGTTTTTTAAACTCGATTCATTCGTCATTGTGTTCAGATGGGATCTTCATAACTTCGAAGCTTATTCTGATACCACATCAGTTTATATATTGCAGCAATTAAAATCTCAACTTTAAATCTGTTTCATGCACGCTGCAAATATCAGCTTTAACACATTCTCCCATTCACATGATCCGTTGGACATTTGTGCGATTCAACATGCGGACCTCACTGTTAAACCCCAAGACGTCCTTTTTTCTTTCATCCTCCAGCAATGTAAGAAATATTACAGACCTGTGCTTTCCAATTAACTCATCAATCTATTATAAGGTGGAGTACAGAACAAGCTCACATACCGGCACCAACCGGCTCGGAACATTCAGACACCTCCAGGGAACCGTCCCTCAAATTTCAAGCTCCATACGTTGACAAACAACCGCAAATGCGAATAGCAATGCTCATCATTCGGCTTTTACAACTCGTATTTTCCATAAGCGTGCTGGTTATGGGAGTAATAATTATTAACGCCTTCGTACGGAGAGGTTTATCGTCGTATTTAAGCACCGTGTCTTACTACCGACCAATCTACGCTGCAATACTTATAACTCTCTATCTATGGATGCTAATAACCGAAGCCAGGAAACGGAAACCATCGACTCTTACAATTTTCCTTATTGAGTTCTTTGCGCTAATTGCCAGCGGAGTCTTGATATATCTTAACACAAAATCGAATCAGAGCTTAGCTTTAGGGACAATTTTGATATCGGCCTTCTTGATGGTGTTGTCATTTGTTGTCGTTGTGTATGATTGCGTCTCCACTTCCTTTCGGATCAATTCGACTCCAGTTCTGCTGAACACTCCTCTTTATACTGACAAGACGGGGGTTTAATTTGAAATAGTTTTCATAAAGTTGATTATTTTCGTTATAGGATTATGCTTTTCTTAATTAATTACCTTTATAGTATCTTAATTTCACGTTTTCTCATATTCGAATAAAGACCCATTTCATTTCAGTTGCTTATCGGAGATCAAATTATAATCATATACAATAAGACACCCAAGTAGAGCAGAAAAAACGAAAAAATAATGGACCGCAAGTCAATCCACTGAGTGTTTTTCTGCATTTTTGCTCAATCTCTTCCAATTCCGCAAGACTCTAATAAAGCATGACTGCTATAGGTGTTTTATGATAATCAGCTCGATTGTGACTGTCGCTGATGATTGAAATGAGCGTATTCACAAAAAGAATAGGTAGAACGTTTCCAAAAAGGCGTTCATCGTAGATCTTGCAATTTCAATGTTTGAGAAGAGTGACTTGGAATATTCATATAGATAAAATTATTTTACGCTTATACGTATATAAATTGCTTTAATCCAGCTTATGTCGCTCAGAAAACAGATCAAAGGGAATCGTCAGAATATTCTTGTTATCAAACACAAAAATCCAAAACCAAAAAAAAAAAATCAACCACTCATTCATTTACTCATGTAATTTTGAGCAACATTGAGTTCAGTTTCGTTTCTCCAATATTCAAAATAGGTCAAACATCATTTTTGTCACTACCACACAGGTTGCGCTCCCTCCGAATTCCATCGCCACTCCAGTACAACTGATCTACCCCCCACCAAGTTATGAGAAAGAATCCTATGTTCCAAATACAGAGGCTCAACCTGCACCAATACAAACTCTTGTTACTCTTCTCCGAGGTGTGCAGCTGTTACTTGTTATCAGCCTTCTGGTTGTTTCGTTCCTACTCATCAGTTTGATTGTCAATCGCCAAGGCGTCCTCGGTCTGCTCTTGTATCTTCAACCGATCTATGCATTCTTTTTCATGGTAGGATACTTATGGATGTTTCTATCTGAGGTTAGACGGCAACTAGTGTCATCGTTGTCCGTTTTCGTAATTGAATTCTTCGCGTTCGCTTTCGGAGCCGGGTTGATCTTTTTCCATTCGCAGTCGCATTTTACTTCGGCGATTGCGAGTATGGCAATTTTGTCGGCTATAGCGATTCTTTCCGTCGTTGCGATGATCTATGAGTTCGTTGCGCCTGTTCAACTTCATCAACCAGTTCCGACGATTCAGACTGTTATTTAGATTTTTTTTCCGCCAAAGATATTAAAATTTAGCTTTTCCTTTATTTGAATTTTTCTACACTTAAATTTTACATTCTATATTTTCCTTTATCTATCATTAGCTC
>JADGJK010000116.1:0-57505 GCA_027600645.1 Nowakowskiella sp. JEL0407 | reverse complement strand
ATACTGGCATGTTGACGTGTACCATAAACCTTCTCGTCGATTTCTAAACTCTCGTTGTACAGTTTTCTCGCTTCGACGTAATCGCCTTGCATCTTCGCAATATCGCCAAGGTAATTGATGGCTGTAGATACAGCTGCACACTCACGCGACCCATTCACAAAAGTGTAAATCTTGATCGAGGAAGAAAATAGCGTTCGTGCCATGTTGTAATTTCCAATGTGATGCGAAAAGTCTCCCGCACAGAAAAGCAAATCAGCCAATTCTGAAGTTTGAAGTTTCGAGGTGGTATAGAGTTCAGCAATGTGGGGAAGCAATTGAGTGCCAATAAACAAGGTAGATGGTTCAAATGTTCGGTTGCTATTCTTCTTTGGGATAATAGAATCCATAACAGATATTGCAAGCTCATTGAATCCACAATCCAAATAATCAGTGGAAGCGAGGGTGCGTCGAATTACATCTTGCATTGCGAGATGAATGGAAACCGACATGCCATCCTGTCCCATCTTCAACAACGAAACTTTCAACAGCGTCGATACCACATCATAAACATCCGCATCAATACCCGCTTGAATCAGATATTGAGCAAGATAAGTTTCAATGGGAATGTTCGTACTCGAAACACATCCAATTGCACCTAACAAAACGCACGCTGCACGATTTCCAGATTTCTTAAAATCGTCAATAACGATACCGAACGTTGCATCAATCGTCCGTTCATATCGCGATGTGGCAGATTCTGGTCGTTGGTTGAAGATTTTGGGGTCTTTGCTTTCGAGAAGCTCGTGGTATTTCTTAAAGCTACGACCTGGCCCATTCGCCAAAAATGAACACATTTGCTCAACAATGAGTGGATAACCGTTCAGGAATTCCATAATCTTGTCCAGATACTGGTTCTCCGAATAAGATTTTGGGAGGCGAGAATCTAAACGATACTTGACGTATTCACGAGCGACATTATCCGGCCAGATTTTGATTTCCTCTCGAAACTTTCGATTGATATCAACTCCGAGTGGGATGAACTCATCGATTGCTGGGTTTCGTGTCGTAATCAATGCATGTCCATTCATCTTTGATAACTTCCCCAAACAGCTTTTCACAATCTTCTCGTCGTCCGCGTTATCAAAAACAATCAAATACCCACGGTTTTGTTTCAACCACGCAAAGAACTTCGACCTTACAATCTCAAAATCATCATCGAGAGGGATTCTCAAAACTTCACACCAACGTTTGACGTCTTCCTGGAAAGTGAATTCCGATACAAGGCTGATCCAAATAGCGATTGTGTATTTCGAGTTTTCAGAAGAGCTCGTAGCGTAATAGGAGCACACCGTCGTCTTGCCGATTCCAGGACCGCCGTGGAGGATCGACGCCGCGCCTTTCGTCGTATCGGAGAAGGAAATCGAGAGAAACCGCAGAACGTCCTCGCGACCGATGAATACCCGTGGTTCGTCGATAAGATCGGTGGGATGTGACGTCTCAGGTTCGTTCGTGGGATTCGAAGGACCGGGTGGATCAGCAGAAATCGAAGGAGCCGAATGAGAGGTGATTGGAACCCTGTAACAAGAAAACATTACGTTTTAAAATTTTAACTTCTTTACAATACGCAAAAAATAAAGTGATATGTTTTACAGAGTGGTGATGCATGTATCCAACGCTTCCATGTCATGCTGTCGAGAAAATTGAATTTTAATTCCGTTTACCTTCGAAAGTTCGGTCCAGATTTCCTTGAATGACAGAGAACAACCTTCGGCGACCGTTTCGTGACCTGGAACACTTCCAAATGCAAAATCTTCTTCACCTTTATCCAAGAAAAGCACCAGAAGAATCTGAATTTTTCTCTCGAGGTACCGGCTCACCGCCATCTTTTAATTTATACATAAAATTTAAAGTGGTTAATTTCCAAAACTACAAGAATAAGAAACCCGACAAATACTTACATCCCATTCCAACAGAACATTATCCGGCCGGCTATCATCCTTAAAAGTATTCAACGTAGCCTTCGAAACTAATATTATAATCAACGACGCCTGACCGATATTGTCGAGGAAACACTGTTTCCAATCGGTTGCATATGGAATCGACTCGCAGTCATAAAACACGTTCCTAGTATTGTCTCGCGCAAGAATTCGCTTGTGTAGGTAATCCGCCTGTGTCGAGCACGTCGACTAAACAATTGGAAGATTGAGGGGAAATTGAATCCAAAGTGGAAAAACAATTAAATCTAAAGCAGTGAATATAATGAAAAATTAAAGATACCCGACGATAAGATATAAAAATGCGGGGATTTTCCATCCACGAGTTTTAAAGATCGTTCGAATGTTTGAATGTGCTGTATCCTTTTCCAAAGCAGGTCACACAAAGATAATCTGCTGATGTGCAGCAATTATAGGCGCTCTTTCAAATTTTAATTGCTGAGCTGTGTTGGCGATGGCATCAGTTGAAATATTTTTTTTCAGATTGATAGCAAACGATTTATTCCAAAGTGTCTTAAGAACAAACTTAAACAAAATGGCTGCACCTGGGCCTGTCAATTAATGAGTTATTGTTGATCTTGATAATTTTTCATCATCCTATGCATGTGCATAAATTTCTATTTCTGTCGTGGAAATCAAGAAGCATCTTTATGACTTTGTCTGCTTAAACATTTCAGATCAAATCCTGCAAAAAAGGGTGATCATGATGGAAGATTTTCAGAGCTCAAATACTCCATCAGTCTCTAACTGATCATTACCACATATTTTCACAAAGTACACAAAACAAAGGCAATGATGGCCGGAATTTGATCTCAAACCGATTTTGTTCGGTTTCAAAATTCAAGATGCAATGGCGGGTTTTTTGGAAATTGTTTTGGAATCTCCCGTCGTAAAAATCAAAGTTTCTTCTCCCACGCAAGATTCTGTCGATCTAGACTCTGAGACGCCAGATAACTCAATAGCTTTAACCCCAGAAGAGTCTCAACGCCTACATGCATTCCTCGAACAACACAAAATTGTAACCGGTTCAGTCCGCCTAACTTCCGACGGAGTAAAATCCGACGACGTAAACTTATTAGATAACCTCAACTTTCAGTATAGCGCTGATGCGGGCGTTCGGAGATCGAGCCGGTTGATGAATCGAGGTTTTGTTGGAAGTTTAAAAGACCCGTACGATTTTCCGGGTGATGAAAACGATAAAGAATTTTTTGAAGATGATTCGTATGGAAACGCGAAGAAACGTCGGAAGGGGAAAGCGAAGGATAAGACCAAAGAAGAAAATGAAATTAAAGCCACTGTTGTGGACGGAATTCCTGTCGAGTTCTTGGAGGAGGACGCGTTAGCGCAAAAGATTGTGGAGGAGAATAAGAGTAACGGAAAGGAGACTGAGAACGATCCACGACAACAAATTCTACATTACATTAATGGTGTACCGATTCGACCGGATTTAATTGGAAAGTTACTTGATCCTGCTGAATGGCTTTCCGACGAACATTTGAATGCATATTTATCGCTATTACAAAAGTCATACCCGCGATGTAAATTTCTTAGTACTTTTTTTTGGACGAAACTCGAAAAGTTGTTAAAGAAAGATCCTCCTAAATCGGCAGGAAAAGGTGTTAAGCGGGGACGGAAGAGTAATCGCAGTAAAAAGAAAGGTGCAAAGAAACCAATGACGCAGCAGGAACGGTTGAAAGCCGCCCGAGAAAATTGCATGGATCCAAATGATCCCGAACTTTCGGTTTTTGGGGTTGAACTACCTGTCGGCGCAGAAGAAGAAAGTACGGAGGAGAACGCTGACTCGGATTTGGAAATCGTAAGCATAACAAAGAAAGATGTCAAAACAACAGAAAACGAGTTGACATTTCGTGTAATATCAGAATGGACTCGCGATCAGTTTGGAAAACTTGGAGTTATTGGATACGACAGGGTCGTTATTCCTCTACATTACGCAAACTCTCACTGGTATGCCCATAATTCCAACACGTGGCATTTTGTACTGATTTTTTTTTCACATCCAGGTCGATCGCAATTATCGATCTTGAGCAACAGGAGTTGTATTTCTACGACTCAATGGCAGGACACACGCAGTTTGGCAGGAAAGTCTTAAAGTCGCTGAAGAAGTACCTCTACGCCGAACAGGACTCTAAGCGGAAGGAAGAGGTTACCCCTGAGCTTCACGATTTGACGAACGAGGAACTGGAATTTTTAGACATATCCGTCAAACCGGACCACAGTGTAAATTTCGATGATTGGAATGTTACAACCAGCGTAAAGGGAACTCCACGACAGGCGGACAGTGCGAGTTGTGGGGTTTTCGTGGCGATGTTTGCGTTATGTATTGGAAAAGGAAGTAGAATTGAAGATATGAAGGTATCTGAAGCGGACGCGCTTATGTTTCGAAGAAGAATGGCATATGAGTTGGCTTTTTTCGACGAAAAGGGTAGTAGCGAGGTCGAGGTGAAGAAAAATGGAGATTTAAGCAGTTCCCCCGTTGCTTCAACTTCGATTGAATCGCAAGCGAAGGAATCAGTTTACGTTTTGGCCGACTAATTTTACTAATATAATAAATTAATTTTTTAATCTCTGATTGGTGTCCATATCTTGTCAATTACATAAAATAGTTTTAACGTGTATCAAATTAAACATAATTTCAAAAATTCTGATAACGAATTGAACCAGCGAAGAGAGAAAATGTTGAAAAAGTCTCAGAGTCACCTTGCGAAAGATGTATTGCAATTTGATTTCTTATTTAAACGAAATCATTAAACGCTTCAATAGAAAAAATTAATCACTGTCATAACAAGAGATAATATCAGAACCTTACGACCACACACGCAAGATGTAGATAAAAACCAATCCTCAATTGCTGGCGACGTAACAGTTGGAATTGCACCTGGAGGCTGTAATATTCCTACGGATGTGTTGCAGAGTGGGCATTCGGATAAAGTAGATGCGAATAACTCCAATCTACAGCAGCAGCAACAACAACGACAAACTCGTCGGAAGGCGGTTGGAGGTGGAGGGAGCAGGATTGGTGATTCTGTGGTTGTGGGCGAACCGGAGAGAAAGAAAGTTCTTTCTGAAGGGAGAAAGAGTTCTCATCCCATGGTATTGGAAATTACAGAATTTGATAAAATACATGTAAAGTTTGATGTTTATCTATAAAAATTGAATATGTAAACTTTTTTACACAGAATTCAGCGGTGTTTTTGAGTAAAGAGGAATTAGAAAAACGTAATCATGAGGCGAATGCGCAAAGAATTACACTTGCGGAGGCCGCTAAAAACCGAAAGGTATTTTTCATTCATTGTTTCGAAAATGTAAAAAATTTACTCACTGTGATTTTAGATGCGGATGGAAGAATTTGATCATCGGCGAACTGCAAACTCTAAACTCTCAGAACTTGATCAAGAGGCAAAAGACAAATCAAATTACCTGCTGGCAAAAGCTCAATTGCAGCTCGAAGAACAAGAGGATGAGATTAAGCACTTGAATGAGTTAATGCTTTACGCAAAGTGCGTCGCAATTCGAGATCTTCAAGTTGAAGAAAAGGTTTTTTCTTTTCTTTTCTTTTTTAAAGTGAAATATTAATTTTCCGAATAGAAAATGATTCAACAAGAAAGAAAAGCTGAAGAGTCACGATTAGATGCAATGATGGAGAAAGAAAGGGTTAACGAATTGAAAAAGCTTGAAGAAAGAGAGCGACAAAGGATTGAAGGTATCAATTTTGCTCAGTATAACATTGGACTTTTTCACATAGTCAATCTTCAGAGCTGAGGAGAGGAGCATCGAAAATTCGCCATCAGATTGAAGAAAGAAAGGAAGCCAACCTACTTCAACAAGAACGACGAGACCAAGAAACAAAAGGGATCATGAAAGCGATTAAGGATATGCAAGAGCAAGATAAAGCCGAAAAACTTTCAAAAATTCAGCTACAAAAAGCATTAATGTTGGAGGTATAATAATTCTATGTTGTTGTTTTTTTACGAGAAACTTTGGAAATTTGGTCTAGGTTGCGAGAGCGAACCAAGAATCAACCGAGCGTAAAAAAATTCAAAAATTGAAGGAAGAGGAGGAAGACAAAAAAGTTTTACAGTATTTGCTTGATAAAGAACAGCGAGAAATTGAGAATGACAAAATACAAGCGGCCAAGAAAGCGGAAAGAGAGAAAGAGCTTGCAAGATTAAGAGCTGCACAACAAAAGGTTGAAAAATTGTGCATACATTTGAGCAATTTTAAACCAATATTATGATACAGATGTCGGATAAGCAAGCGCAACAGGACGCATTGAGAGCGCAACGGGCATTCGAGGCGTATGAACGTGATTGGAGACGCAAAGAAAAGGAAACGGCAGCGAAACAAGCGGCACAAGAAAAAGAGCTTCGGGAAGAGAGACTGAAACAACAAAAAGCAAGGGAACATGCAATTGCCGTCGAGGCGAGAAAAATGAAAAACGAATTCTTTGAAAATCTACAAAGACAGAAAGAAATCGAAGAAAAACAAAAAGCTGAAGCTCGAGAAAGGGCGGAGAAGAATAAAATCTATTCATCCGAAATTAAAGTACCAAGATAAAGTGGTTTTATATTTTTTTTTATTCCTAATATTTCTCAACAGGCTCAAATTACCGAAAAAGAAGCTGCGAGGAGAAAATCCCGTGAAGAATTCTTTATGGAGGGCGTTAAGCTCGCTAAAGAACGAATGGAAAAAATATCAAAGATTGATCACATTAAAGAAAGGAAAATTCAAGTAAGTCGAGTATTATTTGCGTAATGAATTGGTCGTTAAGATTTAAATTATTCACAGGAATTGCGAAATGTCCACGTTCCTGAGAAATATTGTAAAGAAATAGAGCGAAAAACATTAACGAACAAATTTGAATCCTTGGTATGCCCTCGACAGTAGTTTAGAAAATGAAAAATAAATGAATCAATATGATTTTATTGGTTTCAATGACACATGCATGATATCCAAACTCCGTGGATTCACTCAATCTCAATAAATTGCTTCACGCGCTTAACTCGAGGAGTTGGAGGCGTTTGTGGGATGTTTTTACGTTGTGGTGATTGATTGTCGTCCTGATCCTTTTTGTCGTTGGTGATATTTTTGAAGTTTGGTTTTGGTATGGGCAAAGCGTCAAAGAGCTTTTGGGCTTTCAAGTTGGCAGCTGAAACAGTATTTGTGTAGGTCCTTGTTGGTGAGAAATAAACTTCTTCCTGAGTCGTTCTACGATCGTATCTAGAATATATTTATAAGTTGATGGAATGACAATACTGGGAAATAATTTATTACCTCGTTCTCGGCCCATCACTGAACGGACAATCAGGTAAATCGGATTTAATTGGAGACCTTCCTCTCCACATTTCGGCAGCACGTAACGACATTGGGGACAAACTGAGGTTTAATCGTTTTGAAGGGGCTTTTAGGTTTAAACTTTCCTCCCTGATTCTGAGAAACGTTGGCGTGAGATTGACTCCTCGAATGCGACGCGGTGTTGTGCAAGCTTCAGTCGACATTGGAGAGTTGAAAGGTGAACTTCTGACGGGGCTAGGGGTGCGACATGGTGATGCTGATACTGATTTTGGAGAAGAAAGTGGTGTGACTGAATCTGTGCTGCGTTTTCGCTTTCGAGTTACTTGTTTTGATGAGATCTCAACCGGAACAGACTCTGAATCCTGATTTTCTGCAAGTGCAGGTGGTGTAGAAGGAGGCGTTGTAGAAACTTCAGATACAACAAACGATTCCTCTTCCATCAAACAATTTGGGCAAAAAACAAAATCTAAAACGCGTCTCGTACAGCCACAATGAAAGAATGGCGACTACAATTAAGTTTGATCAAACCCCAAAATTAGAGTAATTACTCGTAATCAACAATTCTTTAGTATCAATAAATTCACGATTTTCGATTTTCGATATACGATGGACTGTACTTTCCAATTTCATCATTTTCGATTGCAGCTAGTATAAAGAACTTTATTTTCATAAATAAGAGATAATTAGAATCCCTTAATGGTGTATTGGTGAGGGAGAAATTGAGAATCGGAAAAGTAGTGGACCCTTAAAAGCGCGTGTTACACTACTGAGTCCTTTCAGGTGACCAGGAAGTATGCCATGGGGTCGGTTTCATGCGAGATGTTTGTGTTTAACCTGACAACTTTTTATTCTCTGTTTCTACAAGCGGGAACATGTTTAAAAAGTTTTTATTGGCCTTTTTGTTGGCGAATTCATTAGTCAACGCTGCGGAAACGACTTGGGACGATGCAGTTTCCCGTGCAAAAGCAGTTGTTTCTGGAATGAGTTTATCCGAGAAAGTAACTCTCGTTACTGGTGACGGTGCTGTTTTCAAAGTGAGTAATGAGTACATTTACCCATGCGAAGAAATATCTAAGACTGATCTTTGTTGCTGTGTTTAAGAAAGCGACCAAGAAATGCATTGGAAATACTCCGGCAAATAGTCGCATCAACTTCCCTGGACTTTGTTTACAGGATGGACCCGTCGGTGTTAGATGGGCAACTGCCGTGTCTGCATTTCCTGCGGGAATGAATGGTTTGATATTAATATTCTTAGTGCAAAGTTCATCCTTTGATTAACATTCGTTTCCACAGTTGCATCGACGTTTAACAAGGATCTTATGTATGCACATGGGAAAGCTGTTGGAGAAGAATTTAGAGGAACTGGTGTAAACGTTTGGTTGGGCCCGGTGTTGAACTTGTAAGTGAACTTCGTGAAATTCAGTAAATATCGTTGTTTGAATCACACAACGTCAGAGCACGAACTCCTGAAGGAGGAAGAAACTGGGAAGGTTCTGGAGGAGATCAATACTTATCCGCTATTTCAAAGTAAGTATTCATTTTTAAGTTCGATACAAGTTAACCAATACACTTCAATAAAGCTCAATGCAAATCAAAGGAGCTCAAGGCGTCGGAGTGATTGCAACCGCAAAACACTACATCGGAAATGATCAAGAACATGGTCGTGACACTGGTGGTTCTACGATCGACGACAGAACTATGAGAGAAGTATATTTAGCCCCATTCGAAGTAAGTTTTGTCTCACCGGCGAAAAACATTGTAAATTAAAGCTTGAATTTGAAAGGCTGCTATCGACGCGGGTGTTGCTGCCTTCATGTGCAGTTACAACAAAATTAACAAAACCGACCTTGCTTGCGAAAGTGCACCGACATTGAACTTGGTGAAGAAAGATCTTGGATTCCAAGGTTTAATCATGTCAGATTGGTGGGCAGTGGTTAACGGTATCAAAGCCGCCAATGCTGGATTAGATTTGGTAAATTTGTTCATCGAAATGTTTGTTTCAATACTGAATCAAATTAGTTGATGCCTGGAGACACCAAATGTTGTGACGGAGTGAACGTCGTCGGAACTCCATGGGGAAACAATCTCATTAATGCCGTAAACTCTGGAACAGTCTCGCAATCCCGTGTTGATGACATGGCTATTCGTAATTTGGCAGCCTTCTACAAAGTTGGGCAAGATCAAGGTTACCCTCCAGTTAACATAAATGCCAACGTACAATCTGCGGATCATGTCGCTCATATTCGTAAGCTTGGCGGTGAGTCAACTGTATTGTTGAAAAACGACGGAGCACTTCCGATAAAGTCGACTGTAAGAAAGATTGCGGTGATTGGGTCTGATGCAGGACCAGGAAGCGGTCCGAATGCATTTGAGGATCGTGCAGGATTAAGGTAGTTTGCTCAGTGTTTTCTACCTCTAGAAGGTTGATTAAAATCTGTAACAACAGTGGAACGTTGGCAATGGGGTGGGGATCAGGTACTTGTGAGTTCCCTTACCTCATTACCCCAGAAAGCGCTATCAAATCACGAGCGTCAAGTATCGGAGCTTCAGTAACTTCTTCTCTATCCGACACTGATCTTACTACGGCCAAATCTGTTGCGACTGGCGCTGATATTGCATTTGGTACATTTTCTCTTTGTTTCAAATGCATATATCTTAAATTATCTTTTAGTTTTCGTTGCTGCGGACAGTGGAGAAGGTTACAAGACAGTAAATGGAAACGCTGGTGATAGAAATAACCTTAGTCTGTGGAACAACGGAGACAACTTGGTAGATTGCATTTAAAGACCTTTTTAACAGTTATTTATTATTTCATTCAAAGATCTCAGCTGTTGCAGATGCAAACACAAACACTGTTGTCGTAATTCACGCTGTAGGAGCCGTTTTGATGCCTTGGATTAACCATCCCAACATCAAAGCTGTACGTCATTTCATAATCGATGCAATAATTTTCTGTTAATTTTTTTTTCCCTT
Organism: Nowakowskiella sp. JEL0407; assembly: GCA_027600645.1. Lineage (NCBI taxonomy): Eukaryota > Fungi > Chytridiomycota > Chytridiomycetes > Cladochytriales > Nowakowskiellaceae > Nowakowskiella > Nowakowskiella sp. JEL0407. The sequence continues at coordinate 47,246 of JADGJK010000116.1, read as the reverse complement.
ATAGATTGTATTTGCTGGATTACCAGGTCAGGAAAGTGGTAACGCGCTCGCTGATGTTTTGTTTGGAAGCGTTGTTCCGTCTGGTCGCCTTCCATTCACGATCAACGCCAACTCTGCGGATTACGGGGCTCACGTAGACTACAGCAAGAATGCTGAAGTAACCTACAGCGAAGGGATTTTTATTGATTACAAATGGAACGACCTAAAAGGAATTAAGCCGCTCTTTCCATTTGGACACGGTCTTTCGTACACCAAATTCTCGTACTCCAACCTCGCCGTTGCTGTTACATCTGTCAGTGCGACCCAGCCAGCTGTGAAAGTTACTGTCAATGTTGCGAATATCGGGGATGTTACTGGACAGGAAGTTGTTCAACTTTACGTCGGTTTGCCTTCCGGTGTGTCTGCGCCAGTCAAGCAGCTGCGAGGATTTGAAAAACCGTCTATCGTAAATGGGCAATCAACTACTGTGCAGTTCAACCTTGCTTTCAGAGATTTTGCCTACTGGAGCGTCGTAACTCAAAAATGGACTATTCCTTCCGGTACTTTCACTGTCTATGTTGGCGCTTCAGCTGGAGATATCAAACTTCAAGTAAGTTTTACGTTTATATGGAAAATTTCAGTTATTAATATTTGTTCCAGTCTACTTTCACACTCGATGCTGTCACAACTTCCAAAACAACGACAACAACGACCACGACCACAACAACCACAGCAACGACGACACGCCCGCCAACGGATTCTCCAATTTCCTCACCTGCAGCATCGCCAAGTTGTGTTGGTGCCCAAATATCGTTGAATGGACAATGCGGCGGAATGTATTACACCGGATCAACTTGCTGCGTTTCGGGTACCACTTGCAAGAAAATGTCCGATTACTACTCGCAATGCGTCGCCGCACCTTCCCCATCCCCATCCCCGTCACCATCACCCTCGCCTCTCCCAGATAACTGCAGACCATTGAATGCCCAATGTGGCGGTCAAACGTACACAGGCGCCAAATGCTGTGTTTCTGGAAGTACCTGCAAATTCGTCAGCACTTGGTATTCTCAATGTCAATAGTCTATTTTCTCTATGATTTAAATAAAAATCGTAACCTATGAATGTAAAGAACTTGAATACAGTAACTTTGAAATAGCTGTCATGAGACACTTTGCAATGTAAAAACTGTCGTAGGAATACACGACTTACTCAACTAAAAATTGTGTGATATGCTGATCTTTCGGAAATATCCCAATTTGAACGGCACAGTCGAGCACTGCCATTGTGCTCAGGTGCACTGCCATGAAAAGTTGAAAAGTGCGTCCGTTTGCACTCAGACAGCAATGGATAAGAGACAATTGTTATATTTAACCAAAGTATTGGCAACGCTATTCTTTGTCAATCTACTCGTAATTATTCCCATCGTCGTGATTCTCTTCAACAATTCGAAACGGCACACGAATCCTCCCGTTGGAAGTCCTGGCGAAACGACGTGGGAAGATGCAATTTCGCGCGCTAAAACGGTGGTTGCAGGAATGAATTTATCGGAAAAGGTTGCTTTGGTTACTGGTGATGGTGTCGTTTTCGATGTAAGTAATTTATTGTCTCCCTTCAAAGTTCTTGCATTGAAACTAATCATTTTGCTCAACAAAGAAAACTGTTCGAAAATGCACTGGAAATACTCCACCGAACAGTCGCATCAACTTCCCTGGACTTTGTTTGCAAGATGGTCCGACTGGCGTGAGATGGGCAACTGCTGTATCGGCATTCCCTTCGGGAATAAATGGTCTGATTGATGGATTTCACTGTATTCTAATTTAATTTTCCTCTCATTAGTTGCGTCTACATTCAACAAGGATCTTATGTACGCACAGGGGAAAGCGATAGGAGAAGAGTTTAGGGGAACTGGCGTAAACGTGTGGTTGGGGCCTGTATTGAATTTGTAAGTAACGGTTGTCCAGTATAACTCGATTAGAATTAACGAAGATTGAATAATCGAACAAAAGAGCGCGAACTCCTGAAGGCGGAAGAAATTGGGAAGGGTCAGGAGGAGATCAATACTTATCCGCAATATCAAAGTATGCTTTCTATTCTTTGTAAATCAGGTTGCATAAACTGAGTTTCTGTAAAGTTCGCTGCAAATTAAAGGTGCTCAAGGCGTTGGTGTAATAGCAACCGCAAAACATTTCATTGGAAACGATCAAGAACATGGACGTAATACTGGAGGTTCGACAATTGACGACAGAACTTTGCGGGAGGTGTATCTAGTACCATTTGAGGTAATTTCAAAATGTAGAAAAAGACCAAGATTAACAGGTTACAAAAAATTTGAATCGAATATTTTAACAGGCAGCCATCGAGGCCGGGGTTGCTGCAATAATGTGCAGTTACAATAAAATAAACCAAACAGATCTTGCCTGTGAAAGTGCACCGACCTTGAACGTAGCAAAAACTGAACTTGGATTTAAAGGTTTGATAATGTCGGATTGGTGGGCTGTTGTGAACGGGACCAAAGCTGCGAATGCTGGAATGGATTTGGTAAAATGTCTATATAGATAACTTTTAAAGCAAATTCACATGTCATTTTTAGCTAATGCCAGGAGACACTACCTGCTGTGGAGGAGTTGGAGTGAGCGGGACGCCTTGGGGTAAAAATCTAATAAGTGCCGTCAATTCTGGAACGGTCTCACAATCCCGTGTGGACGACATGGTGATTCGTAATTTGGCAGCGTTCTATAAAGTTGGACAGGATAGAGGTTATCCTGCGATAGACCTTAAGGCGTACGTTCAATCTCCAGAACATGTCAGTCACATCCGTAAACTTGGCGGAGAGTCAACGGTCTTGCTGAAAAATGATGGTATTCTTCCCATAAAATCGGGTGTGAACAAGATTGCGGTGATTGGAGCTGACGCTGGACCAGGAAACGGACCGAATTTCTTTGAGGATCGCGCCGGACTGAGGTAAGCTTTCTTTCATTGCTATCGACTCAGATTAACGTTACTTAGTGGTACATTGGCTATGGGATGGGGATCAGGGACATGTGAATTTCCGTACCTTATTACTCCAGAAAGTGCAATAAAGGTGCGAGCATCTGATATTGGTGCATCGGTGACATCTTCTCTCCGGAATTCAGATCTAAATACCGCCAAATCTACGGCAATGGGTGCAGATATTGCATTTGGTAATATTATTTTTATTTTTAAAGTCAATGTCTAATTTTTATTACCAGTTTTTGTTGCCGCAAACAGTGGAGAAGGATACAAAACCGTAGAGGGAAATGCGGGCGATAGGAACAACTTGAATCTTTGGGACAACGGAGACAGTCTTGTATTATTATAGTTCTCCTTTTTATTCGAATTTTTTTTTAATAATTTATTTTGTGTAGATATCTGCGGTTGCAGATGTAAATTCAAACACCGTCGTTGTAATTCACACTGTTGGGGCTGTTTTAATGCCGTGGGTTAACCATCCCAACATTAAAGCGGTAAGTTCTTCTATATTCTTTAAAACATTCGATTTTAATTATTTTCAGATTATCTTCGCGGGGCTACCTGGTCAAGAAAGTGGAAATGCGCTTGCAGATGTTTTGTTTGGAAGCGTTGTTCCGTCTGGTCGACTTCCATTTACAATAAATTCAAATTCCGCGGACTATGGTGCACACGTCAACTACAGTAGTAATGCGGAGGTGACATACAGCGAAGGGATTTTTATCGACTACAAGTGGAACGACCTCAAAGGTATCAAGCCGCTCTTTCCCTTTGGACACGGGCTTTCATATACCAGATTTAAATACTCGAATCTTGCAATTAACGTCACATATGTGAATGCAACCCAAACGATAGTAAAAGTCACTGTTGATGTGAAAAACGTCGGAGAGGTAACGGGACAAGAGGTGGTGCAACTTTACGTCGGCTTGCCTTCTGGTGTATCAGCACCGGTTAAACAACTGCGAGGATTCGAGAAACCTTCAATCGAGCCTGGAAACGTCACAAATGTCGAATTCAGTCTCCGATTTAGAGATTTCTCTTACTGGAACGTTGTGAATCAGAACTGGACAATTCCACAGGGAACGTTTACTATTTACGTTGGTGCTTCATCTGGAGATATCAAGCTTCAAGTAGGGTCAAAAAATTTATTTAGAATTTTCTTTTAATTTTATTTCTTTTCTGTTTCAGTCAAACTTCACTTTCAATGCCGTTAGCCCCAAATTAGCGAGCGAAACCACCGCGAAAATTACCCGAATCACTGGATCCCCAACAGACTTACCTTCACCATGATACTGTCTCCGATAGAAATTTTGTGCGAAGTTCAACATTTTCTATGTTTTAAATGTGTTATCTGGAGAGCGGTACTTTTTTGTGGGCTTCAAGGAAAAAGCCACGGCGCCTGTATCAACACAAAATCCACACAACACCGCGCAGAATAAAGTAAAGAATATGAAATTTTTTTGTTCACTCCTTGGGTGAAATTTGTTGATTTGAAATTCACACATTTTCGTTGTTGTAAAAACCCCGAAATCCTGGACACTTCTGAGCCTCCACAAAAAAAGTGATACCAATCCACATCCAATTTAAAAAATTTTATTTCAAGGCATAATTTGTCAAAGGAGATACAACTGAAAATGTGGAAACCCATGTTGGCATCGCTTCTATTAGTGAATTCATTCGTTCAAGCAGCTGTTGGGGTAACCTGGGACGATGCAGTCTCCAGGGCAAAAACTGTCGTTGCTGGAATGACTTTGGAGGAAAAAGTTAATTTGGTTACTGGCGACGGAGCTCCATGGAAAGTGAGTTTAAATAGTAATTCACTTATTGCCTTTTATTGAATTGTCGTACTTGTGTTGGTAGAGAGCAACGAAAAAGTGTATCGGAAACACACCACCAAACGAAAGGATCAATTTCCCGGGATTTTGCTTGCAAGATGGACCCACAGGTGTAAGATGGGCAACTTCAATCTCTGCATTTCCTGCTGGTGTGAACGGTAAGTCAATGATTGTTGATTTTGAATGATTCTTAGAAAATCAATATCTTTTATTTCACGCAGTTGCTTCTACATTCAACAAAGATCTGATGTATGCACATGGAAAATCGATTGGTGAGGAGTTTAAAACTTTAGGAATCAACGTTTGGCTTGGACCCGTATTCAATCTGTAATATTTTCATTTGGTATTGCAATCGAAATTAGATCCCAACGTTTGTTCTTAATAGTGCTAGAACTCCGGAGGGAGGAAGAAATTGGGAAGGCGCAGGTGCTGACCAGTACCTTGCTTCCGTTTCAACGTCACTAAAAACCAACCTAATTGATTCTCGACACTAATGTTTCTGTTTTTTAGCGTTGAACAAGTGAAAGGCGCTCAAGATATTGGGGTTATCGCCACAGCAAAACACTATATTCTGAACGATCAAGAGCATGGAAGAAAAACTGGTGGATCTTCATTGGATGATCGTACTATGCGCGAAGTCTACTTGGTTCCATTTGAGGTACAAGCATTTCCAATCGATTTTTTATTGGTTTATTTATAAACATTATATATTTTTAGGCTGCCGTTGACGCTGGTGTTGGTGCAGTAATGTGCAGTTACAACAAAATCAACAAAACTGATTTTGGCTGTGAAAACTCACAAACTTTGAGTCTTTTAAAGAAAGATCTCGGATTTAAAGGATTGGTTATGTCTGACTGGTGGGCAATAACCGGAAGTGGAGTAAAAGCTGCTAATGCTGGACTTGATTTGGTTTGTATTTTTGGTATCCAACCTCGCAGGTGAATAACTCTCAATTACAGATGATGCCCGGAGACACAAAATGTTGCAATGGTCTCGCTGGAAGTGGATCTCCATGGGGTGCCAATTTAACTCGCGCAGTAAATGCTGGAAACGTCTCTGAAGATAGAGTGAGTGACATGGCGATTCGTAATCTTGCTACGTTTTATAAAGTCGGTCAAGACAAAGGATACCCACCAGTGAATATCAGCGCAAACGCCCAAACACCTGAGCACGTTGCTCACATTCGCAAAGTCGGAGCAGAGTCTACCGTGTTGTTGAAAAATAACGGAATTCTTCCGATTAAGAAATCGGTGAGAAAGATTGCTCTTGTGGGATCGGATGCGGGTCCCGGAGCTGGGCCAAACTTTTTCTCTGACCGCGCTGGTCTGAAGTAAGTCCATTACAAGTTTGTAATCGCAATTAATTATCATTTAAACGTTTTCTTTAAACAGCGGAACACTAGCAGTCGGATGGGGATCTGGAACGGTCGATTTTCCATACTTGATAACCCCAGAGCAAGGAATTAGAGAGCAAGCTATTGCACAAGGAGTGAATGTGTCAACGTCCCTATTGGACTCAGATCTTGCTGCCGCTGTTTCAGCTGTGAAGGGAGCCGATATTGCTTTCGGTGAGTGAAATGGGATTGAAAAATCCAAATAAGATTAACAGCGTCGTGTTTTCTACAGTTTTTGCTGCATCGGATAGTGGAGAAAATTACAAAACCGTCAATGGCCATGTTGGTGATAGAAACAATCTGACTCTTTGGAATGATGCCGATATTTTGGTATTAAATCGTTTTTTCGAAGTTAAAATTGTTTGTTTTTTTTTCCTTTTTCATCCGTGAAAATATTTAGATTAATACTGTTGCGGACGCGAATAAGAATACTGTGGTTGTTATTCACTCTGTTGGACAAGTACTGATGCCCTGGATAAACCACAGAAACATTAAAGCGGTATGAAATATTATGCAAACAATCATTTATTCCTCTATGTCGCATTGTAAATTAAAAAACAATATAATTTATAATTTTAGGTCCTCTACGCCGGTTTGCCAGGTCAGGAAAGCGGAAACGCCCTCGCAGATATTCTTTTTGGAAAATTAATCCCATCCGGACGTCTCCCCTTCACCATCAACGCAAATATTTCCGATTACGGTGCTCATGTTGTTTACGATAGCAATGCCGAACATGAATACACCGAAGGGCTCTTTGTGGACTACAAATGGAATGATCTCAAAGGCGTTAAACCGCTCTTCCCATTCGGACACGGATTGTCGTATACTGATTTCGATTACAATGACATCGAGGTTGTGGTGGACGACGAAAGTACTTTGAATCCAGAGGTGGAAGTTTTCGTTGACGTTGAGAATTCCGGAAAGTACACGGCACAGGAAGTTGTTCAGTTGTACGTTGGATTGCCTTCTGGATATGGTGCTCCTATTAAACAATTACGAGCGTTCGAGAAACCAACGATTCCAAAGGGCACGACAACGACCATTAGATTTTTGTTGTTGTTCCGGGATTTTGCCTACTGGGATACGGTCAGCCAGAAGTGGACGGTTCCTGCTGGGAAATTTACAGTTTACGTTGGAGCTTCGGCTGGTGATATTCGCCTCAAGGTATTTTATTTTAATATTTTGGTGACTGTTTATGGATTTTCGTTTTTTCTTCTTTCTTTGCAGTCAACTTTCACATTGAAGGCACCACCTGCTCCAAAATGCAAACCTCGACTCGCGCAATGCGGTGGACTGGGATATTCAGGAGCCACTTGTTGCGTACCTGGTTCTGCTTGTCAAGTCGTTAATCAATTCTTCTCGCAGTGCAAATAAGCGTTGCACTTCGGTTGCAATAAATTAATGCTTCATCTATGATATCCGCTATGATAAATTTCTTCCTCATTTTTCTATCACATTGATAGTTTAAAATTTAAAGTCTTTGGTAAAAGAAATTAATATATATGCAATAATATTAACAAAACAAACGAATATAACAATCAATCAGTTAATGAGTTTGTGAAAACATATTGTTGTAGGCTTCTTGGTTAATCGGAAACGTATGCCCATCGCCAATACTAATTAAAATGTTTAATTTCAATAACAATCCCTCACGACGAATAACAAAAACTACCTTGATTTCACCGGAATAAACCATAGAAGTGGGTTGTTTCCCATAACCAATCTCCAATTACTCCTCGCCCCGCAGTCATAAACGTTTTCTTTCGTTGCATAGTAAACGGATCCATCCTCACCTCGAATCTTCCGTGCACCTTCGAGGTTTTCAATCGTGGTCTTATTTACCAATATCAAGTGGGTATGGACCCCGGTAAATCCTATAATCGTAAGTCCGAACACTCCCGCGATAAAGAATATGCTCAAAATTTGAAAATCGAATTGAAAGAATCCGGTCTACAAAGCAACGTTCAGCAATATAGAAACCGGCACGAAAAGATAAGCGTACACTCGAGTTGGATAATCCCTCTATTACAGCGCTTAATAACGTAGCTGCTACAAATGTACAGTAGACTGCCGTGTAAAATATGAATAAATAGAAAAACTTTCTATTATTAAATCCCTAATCGACAATAAGATTAAATTCAGAAAAAAGAATCAAATCTGCTTACTATGCATCCAAACGTCCTTTATCGATGAAGAATAATGGTGTTAGTAACAAATTAGAAAGTTTACAATCTTGTTTTACCAGGGGCAATGATGATCCATCGCCAAAACACACTTCTGGCAGACGGAGCAGTGATGAGTTCTATCCGGCTTCGGTGCTTCACATTTATTGCAATATCTGATTTGCCCCGTCCGATTCGTTTCAACGATTCTATAATTTTCCGTCGCTCCCGTAAACCCATACGCTCCCATTGGTATACTAATTTCGCTAGCAATTCGATGAGTGTTCTGCACGGCGCCATGAGAGTAATTTGCAGGCACAAGTGGAGGCGGCCCATCATAGGCTTGATTCCCAGGGAGCATCTGAGTATCTGAATTCGCACTTACTCCACTGTTCTGACTGTCAAGCGTAATAGAGGTTTTATTGTCAAGGTGAGCTATTTGTGATTGATACCGATTAATTTCGTCAATGAAATTCTGTTTAACTCCTCCGGGCGAAGTTATCAGGACTGAAATGTAGGACCAAAAGAACATTGTGAAGAAAATCAAATAAAAGACCAGGAGGACTGTTGCTAGTACTGGGCGTTGAGGATATAGGAGCGTTACTATGTGGAATTGAGTTTTGAAAAGTATTCGGTAGGCAAAGTTTGTGACTTACAACACCAACGGAAAATGAACACGTAAAACGACCATCCTTTCAAAAACAAACGTTTAATATACACTAAATAACATAAATAGATAATAAAAATTACCCGACAAAGCGAGAGCGATGCAAACGGGAATAGCATTTGTAATTTGCATTAGGGGCAACATTTCTTTTTCACAGCACGCCCTTTTATTCTGAATGGCAGGAATTCGCAAATCGGATTTATTCTTTGCTCCCGTCGAATTAAATCAAAGCTCGAAACGTCCCGTGTTATCCCAGAACGAATCGATTCTATTTTTGCAGAAGAGTGTGGGAATTTACGATGGGTAACGCCTGCATTAAATGTTTGCTTGTCCACATTTCTGATACCCTCTTTGCATTGATAGAAATGAGAAGATAATGGACTATAATAACGGCGTCGCTTATATTTCAACGCACAGGATAATGTGGCTGGATGAAGAATTCCCGGAAAAGAAAGCAATTGGAATTTACTTATCATGTGTGAGTACGTGGGAAACGACGGTATGCTATTCAAAATTGCATTATATTGGTCGCGAGATAGATGTGAATTCTTTGTTGATAGGCGGGCTACTTGACCAGATCTCCAAAAATCGTCATCAAACTAGCATTCGAGACTCCCAACGATAGTTCGACTTCAACCTCCGCGAGTACTGTCGATCCCACGAAAGAAATCGAATGTCTGTCTTGCACATTTTTGAATTTCCCCGGGTTGAAGGAATGTGAAATGTGCGGAACGTCGCTGTCATCTCCTAATCAAAACACCTCAGATTCCAACAAATCAGCATCTCACCCTTCATATCAACCTTCGTCATATCTAGGACTTGTATACTCTCCTAAATCACCAAAATCTTCAACATCAGCTTTGTCAAATGCAGACGTGACGGAGATACGACTGTCTTTCAGGGCCGGAGGATGTGAAATATTCGCTAAACATCTGCAAACTGCAGTAACAAATAAATACTGGAATGTAAGTTTTCCCCACTCCGTATTAGAAATGATTTTAATGATTATAGGTTCGGACGGAAGCGAAACCGAATAGATTTGCTGCTTCACAAGCTGTTACCACTTCGAGCAATTCAGAATCAAACTCCAACGTAACAGTGGGAGGAATCGGTAAATGAATTTTTAAAATGAATTTTTAAATATTGAAACTCTTTGTGATCCCAGCTGGAATAATGCGAAACGTAGAACAAACAAATAAAGAGATGGATAAAAATTTGAATGAGGCGTTTCAAGATTTAGATGCTTTAATGACGAAAGCGTCAGAGATGGTTAAACTTGCAGAATCAATATCAGCGAAAGTTGGAAATAGCGGGAATTCGTCGGAGATTAATCACTTTAAAGAGCTATTAACGGATTTAGGAATCGCAAGTCCTGTAACGAGGTACCGTTGATTTTTTTTCAACATTTTTTTAACTCAGAGCAAAACGATGTTTATTTTAGAGAAACTGCGGGATCAATGTACATTCAAGTGCTTTCTCGACAGTTGGCAGAAATTTTGGATAAAGTCTTGCCGAAAAGCGGTGGTATGATGTCTCTTACCGATATTTACTGTGTATTTAATCGTGCGAGGGGAGTTGGTATGTGCGACTGATTACAATTACTTTTATTGAAATACAATAACTAACTTCATATTAAGCACTGATATCACCAGAAGACTTATACAAAGCATGTCAGCAGTTCGAAATTCTAAAACTACCCTTCAGGCTACGTGGATTTGATAGCGGATTAAGTGTCGTTCAATCAAGTAAGTCCTGTGCTATTAACCTGTTCCGCTCGAATCTAAATCCACGTAAGTTCATCACAGTGATGATTCAACCGCTGCAAGAGTTGAAGCACATGTAAAGCAACATCCTGGAATTACTGCAGCGGAAATTGCGAGGAAAGAAAATATATCAGTGGTGCTAGCTCGAGAACAGCTTTTGGTATTTGTTTCCTAAACTTGAAATTAACTTGGCGACTGATTACAGTAATGCAGATGACGGAGGGTAAAGGATTGATATGTAGAGATGATACCGTAGAAGGTTTAAAGTTTTATGAGAATTTGTTCAGGTGATTAGTGCTCTCCGAGCCTTTTAAACCATTACATCCCAAGTTGAAATCGAAACTCTGAACAAATGAACAAATGAGAACATGTTCTTCTTTCGCCAAAACTCAAGGGATTTAGCTTAATTTATTGCCAATGTTGTGGCGGATCTTTTGTAATCAGAATTTTATTTTCACCAATAACGCTTCAGTCCCACACTTTGAATCAAAATGACCAAATGCAACGGCTTCATATTTTTAAAATCAGATCTTGCAAATGAAGATTGCATGCCTTCATCGCTAGAACTCAAAAGTGACCAACTCACGATTATACAAAGAATCTAGACGAACAACATTACGTTTCTTTTATCCTTTCTCGAAATCAAAAAATAGGTTAATATCGCAAATATACCACAGATAAAAAAGACGCAATTAAAATCGAATATCTCCATAGTGAATTGGACAACCTTGAAAGCAAGGCCTCGCAATTGGACAAATAGGCCGGGCAAACAACCGGACCTTTTGCTTGGGACAAATTCCGGAAACTTTTGGATTGCATCAAATTTTTTAAAAAAAAAAAGGAACCACAACTCATCCAACTTTCAATGCATCTGTGATGAATGCACCACCAACGGACAGCAATGTAGGCCAATTATTAAATTCGGAAATCTTTGATTTCGCAAATTCGCTCCCAATCGACACAGCGTTCTGCAAAGAGATAAAAGCTGGGAAAAAAGCGAACAAAACGAGCCGGATCGCCCCGAAAAACGAAAGCTTCACGACTGGACAAATAAGCCGGATAAGTCAGACCTTTTGCCAATGATAGACCCGCTAGAAGCTAGAGAGTTCTATTCACCACTCAACACGTATCTGCAATTCTCTACGCAAGCATAAATAAGAAAATAAACGAACTTTGTGTTTAATTGTGAAGGTTTCTGACATGTCTTGTCAAGAACAGCAAGGTGTGTTTATTTTTTCCATGCAACTTTTAGGCGGCAAAATTGCAGATACGTGTTGAGTGGTGAATAGATTTCGCTAGCTTAGAGGGATCTATCATTGGCAAAGGGTCGGACATTTCAGGCTCATTTGTCCAGTCGTGAAGCTGTCGTTTTTCGGGGCGATCCGGCTCGTTTTGTTCGCTTTTTTTTTACCTGTATATCTCTTTGCAGAACGCTGTGTCGATTGGGAGCAAAAATCGCGAAATTTTAAATTTCCGAAATTTAGAAACTTCAAATCATTTTCCAACACTCTGGGCATTTGTCATGTATCGTCATGCAAAGAATCAAAGTTGGATTAATTGTGATTGAAGATTTTATTTTTTGATGCAATTTAATGAAATTTCGAGGAATTTGTCCTTGGCAAAAGGTCGGGCATACCAGGTCTATTTGTCCAATTGCGAGACCTTGCTTTCAAGGTTATCCAATTCACTTTAGAGATATTTCAATCCTTTAAATTTTTAAATATGTTTTATTCCTCAATACTAACCACTCTTTTTCTTTTTTAAATTTTCTATGAACCTGAATGAGTCGGCCTGCACTTCTATCTGGTATCTCCCCAATTACAATTATACAGGTTAGTGAAGGTGAAGATTTTTTTCGAGATTTTATCATGCACGAAGATCTCTGGAAGCCGCGTTGTCATGATTTCGATCGACTTTTGGGAACCTTGGGTACTAATTTGTTTGCTTTGATGATTAAGTCGGAAATATATCAGAACTCACTCATTACAATTAAAGTGTATGATGCTGAAGCATAGAGAAGACAATTTTAATTGAATCAGAAAACCAAACCTTGTTTAGGCCCAGGCACATTAAAAATCTCAAAAACAAACCCCATACAAAGCAAATTGGAAACTTCACCTTCATTTTTTGATACTAAAGGTTTCGCACTTGGGAGTTCTCAAAGTATACATATTATCGTCAACCCACTCGACGACGCACGTTTTACAGAACACGGTTTTTCGAGATGTCTTCGTCTGAATTCCCCCCACCTCCACTTTCGCGAAGAAAAGCACGATACGTGGATGTATTCCGGAAAGGCGGCGGGCTACCATCGCTAATTCCAGAAGAAATCAATCTCCCACAAACGCCCACCTCAGACCATTCCTTTCAATATCTCCGACCAATTACCGAGAGGGCACAGCTCGACACGACGAATATTAGTTCAATGGTTGAGAATTTTGTTGAAGATGTTGAAAAAGTTAATGGTGGTGAAATTTCAGAGAGTAATAGTCATCCCTTGGGTTCAAATTACCTCGCAAGACCGAATTCTAATGAAACGTCTTTATCACATCTTCTATCCCGACGAAATACCTTCGCCGCATTTAAACGAAATCAATTGAACACGAACAATAATGCATTACCGGTTGATTCGCATCACACTCCTGCAGTTGAAACTTTAAAACCTTCACCACTGCGAATTACCACTCCGATATCTGAATCCATGGGTACAATTTTCACAAATTATGCCGAAACGAACTCGCCAGTATTTGCTGAGTTAGATATTACGAAACCAACACATTCCACAACTCCGATCATAACGATTGATAAAATTACGTCCCCTACCAACCCGTCTTCTCCACCAAAACCAGCATCCGATCAAACCACACCAGCTCTTAGCGCATCAAGCAACGACTCTGAAAAATCAGAGTATTTGGGATTCCCTGATACGGCGACGGTTAAACCATACAGAAGATCGACCGGTGAAATATTGTTTACTAGCATAGGCCCTTATCGGGTGATTAAAACGGTTGGAACAGGAGCGTTCTCGCAGGTTAAACTGGCACTTGACTCTCGTAATGATGAAAAGGTTGCGTTGAAGTTGATAAGTAAGCAGATGGTGAACAATTCCGCGAGAGTTCAGCTGAGTGTTACTCGAGAGATTGAATTGATGCGTGTAAGTGAAAAATTCAATAGATTATTATCATCACACCATTTGATATTAATGTTGTTTAAATTTTTTCAGTCACTTGATCACCCTCACATTATAAAATTATTCGATGATTTTGAAACCAGAGAACAAGTCGTTCTTGTTCTTGAATATATCGACGGAGGTGAATTATTTGATTTGATCACTGAGCACTATTCCGATTTACGTACCGCAGAAGTGAAACGAATATTCCGAGAATTGGTGCAAGGTAACTCAGAAGTTCTCACCAATTTGTTTGGGACAAAATTCTGAACCTTAACTGTTGAACAACAGCTGTTCAATATCTGCATGGAAACTTGATTTGTCATCGAGATCTTAAACTCGAAAACGTTCTAATTGATTCTGCTACGAGAAGTGTGAAACTCGCTGACTTTGGATTGGCACGACGATTTGAACCTGGAGAGATGCTGTCAACTCGATGCGGAAGTGAAGAATACACATCACCAGAAATAATCAAAGGGGAAAATTACGATCCAAAGAAATCCGATACGTGGGCATTGGGTGTGATTTTGTTTTCGTTGTTAACGTCCGAGATGCCGTTTTTGGTTGAAAAGGGACAAACTCCGCGGCATATGTATCATAAGATTGCGAGAGCGGATTTCAAATTTCCAAAGAATTTGCGGTATCCCAAAGATTCGAAACCGGATGGGTTTGAAGGCGATGTGAATCCGGACGGGCCGGTGGTTGGAGAATCAGCGAAGAGTTTGGTGAGAATGATTTTGGTCTCTAATCCGAAACGACGAGCTGCTATTGAGGACATTTTGAAACATGAATGGTTAACCACAACGATTGAAGAAGAGTGAGAAAGGACAGAGACAATATATCGCACACACACTTCACTTTTTTTTGCATCCTATTTTTCGATTTTTCCCTCACACCTCTGTTTACTTTTGCGACGTTTAATTTAATTGTTAAATAGTTTAGAAGAAAAATATAGAATTTTGGTTTAAAAAACAATTACGATATTAACCAGGTTTTATTTTTTATGAGACCATTACATAGTGCATATACAGCGATCCCGAGAACCTCAATTTGCAGTCTCCTCCGTGTCAGCATGATTAATCTGCTGCCAAGTACTTGGAACTAGTTCTCTTTGGTCGGCATCAGAAACCACTTGCACAGGATCAGAATCTTCTCTCGCATCTACAACTCGATCGGTTACCACAGCACTAGGTCCTTCTTCTTCAACATCTTCTGCTCCATCAACAACATCTATCACAGTTTCCATCGCCGGGTCCGAAATATCAATCCCCAGAGCAATTCTGAGATCAAATCGACAATTGGGACAACAACACGACTGTTCCAACAACCAATTATCGATGCATTCCTTATGAAAAACATGTTCACACGTCGGTAACTTACGAACTTCATCTATGGGTTTAAACGTTTCAATACAAATCGAGCAAGAGAGTTCGGAGTCTTGTGACAGACTCAATGCAGTTAATGTTCGTTTCACGAGATTAAACGATCTGGAAGACGTTTCATCTGGATTAGGAGACTTTTCCTTTTCGGTTCCAATTCGAATTGAATCATAAAGCGCGCAGGGGATTTGATCCAAATCATTCGAGGACAGGACCGGTAAATTCTTTTGTTGCGGAACAGCAGCTCGAGTTCGAAGTTCGATGGCTTGATTTGCCCGATTCCGTTTATTTCGTCGCTTCATGTAAAGAATCACAAGAATTATCGACACGATAAAACAAATGAGAATAGGCCATCCGAAATATGCTGCGTTTCCCGTTTCAACGTTTTCGGGAGGAACAATTCCTGATATTCTTAAATCTTGATATGCGATAACACCTTCTTTGATATCTGATGGCTTCAAAGAAGGCGATTTCTCCAGTAGCCATCCAAGCGAGTTTGAGGGAATGTCTGACAAAACACGTACTATTTCCGACGAATATATTGTTATTTGAACACTCCGATTTAAATGAGGGTTGAATGTAGGCCAACCAAACATTGTGCTAAATGCGTTAGACGGTACGGTCGAGTCAGAGTGAACATACACGCCCTCGATAATCCATTTGCTGGTGGATACGGAGGATACAGCCTGCACGATGTTGCCTGATACAACGTCAAGCGGACAATTTACAAGACTAACCCGTATTCGAGGAATGATATATGTAATTTTGTCAGGGAATGCGAAATTCTGCAGTTCGCGGCTGAAGTTCCTTGGATTGCAAGGATTGGACCAGTCGAATATTAAACCCTGAATTTTTTTTTTAGAAAGGACATAAGAATCCGATACTTTTTTTTTTAAAATTAGTAAATGCATACGAATGCAGTCTTGTTCCTTTCTTCCAGAGACGCTCCGGCTTTCAGATTCAGGTTGCGGGTAAATTTATGGGAATCAATTTTAAAGTCATCGGTGGTTGTAATGTTGTGAGAATAGTCTGTGAGATTCAGAAATCCGGTGGATTGATAGAAGGTCGCATATATATCTTCCATAGAGATTAACTTTTTTTTGTGGTGTTTTTTTGTTCGGTGGCGGTGAATAACAGGCGAGAAACGTTTCTCAAAATCCTGTGCGTTGCTGAGCTGCTGAGTTTTGATAAAATTTTTAATCCAACTTTACTTTTGAAACTAAATTAATTCTGTTAGTTTATTTTTATGAGACCCTATTATACAGTTTTTATAAGAGCGAGAATTCAGCACTTCCATTCACAGTCTCGCCAGCATTAACATTCTGCTCCCTCGCATTTAAAGCTACCTCTGTCCGGGCATCGGATTCCACTTGTACAGGATCAGAACCTTCTCTCACCTGTACAACTCGATCGATTACCACGGCTTGAGATTCATCTTCTCCTAAATCTTCTGCTTCATCAGCAATATCTACCACAGTTTCCATCCCCGCATCCAAAATCTCGATCCCTACGGCAATTCGGAGATCAAATCGACAGTTGGGACAACAGCACGATTGCTCCAGCAACCAATTATCGATGCATTCCTTATGAAATACATGTTCACACGTCGGCAACTTACGAACTTCATCTCTGGGTTTCAATGCCTCAAGGCAAATCGAACAAGGTTCAGATTCAGAGTCCTGAGACAAGCTTAATGCCGTCAATGTTCGTTTCATGATACTGTAAGATTTGGTGGGCGGTTCTTCTGAATTGGGAGAGTTTTCGAGTCGAATTCGAAGTGAATCGTACGGCAAGCAGGGAATATGATCCAAATCAGTCGACGATAAGACGGGCAACTTTTTCTGTTGCGGAGCTCGAGCTCGAGCTCGATTTCGAAGTTCAATACCGGAAGCCTGATTTGACCCATCAACATTTCTTCGACGTCGCTTTCGAGTCCAGTAAACAATTATCCCGACCACAATCGTAATCAGAGTCGGCACTACAAAGTATATGATGCTAGGCTTTCCGTCCCCAGGTTCGACAGGAGGGAAAATGCCCGATATTCTTAAATCTTGGTATGCGACAACACCTTCCTTCACGTCTGATGGCTTCAAAGTCGGTGATTTCTCCAGCAGCGATCCGAGCGAATTTGTTGGAATCGCAAAACCTGTATCTGACGAATACACCGTTACTTTAACGCTGCGATTCAAATAAGGATTGAATATGGGCCACTCAAACACTGCGTTGAATGCGTCAGAGGGTACGTTTGAGTCGAGAAGAACGTAGACACCCTCGATAATCCATTTGCTGGTTGATACGGAGGATACAGCTCCAATGATGTTGCTCAATACGGTCTCAAGCGTACAGCTCGTAATACTAACCTGTATTCGAGGAATGATATAGTTGATTTTGTCAGGGAATTCGAAATTCTGCAATTCGCCACTGAAGTTCCTGGGATTGCAAGGATTCGACCAGTCGTAAATTAATCCCTGTAATTTCAAAAAAAAGACATAAGAATCTCGTATTCAACTAAATAAAATCGGAACATCAATAGATACATACAAATGCAGTCTTGTTTCTTTCTCCTTGCGAGGCGCCAACTTTTGGATGCACGTTGCGTGTGAAGCGGCCAGAATCAACTTTAAAGTCATCGGTGGTTGTGATTTTGTGCGAATAGTCCGTGAGATTGAGTATTCCAGTGGACTGAAAGAACGTTGCATATTTATCTTCCATAGGAATTTTCTTTGTGTGGTTCGATGGCAATGATGTCCACCAATTTATCCCATTGGACAGTGTTACGTTTCTCAAAGTCCTGTGCATTACTAAACATTTATGCGCTGAGTAAATTTGTAGATTTTAAATCTCTTTTTTCTTGCTAAAACGCTATTATCAATGAAGAAATCTTGGAAATTTCACGTCCAATAACATTGATCGTGATATTCTCCATTAGATATGTTAAGTTTGCCTTACTGTACATAAATCCACCACACGACACTCACTTCAGTTCCCCAAGGCAGATGGAGCTGTAAGAACAAATTCTCCCATTTAAATCCATAGCAATACTTTTATTTTACACGATACATACAAACTCAAGACGCCTACATAAAATCAGTATTTGATTTTAAACTTCGTTGAAATAATTTTTTGATGATAAAAACAAACTAACAAAAAAAAAAAATATAAACATCTACACTTAAAAGAAACCAGAATAAAAAACAAAAACATCTAAATCATAAACAAACAAAAAAAACAAAAAACTTCCAAAAACATCTAATCAGAACTTAAAAACCCCCATAATCAAACATGATCCTTTCGTCGATTCCTTAACCCATACTCTTCATCTTCAACAATCGCTTCAGGTTCATGAGTCATCTGTATCATCTCCATATTCGACTTGGTTTCGGCAACATCGGAATCATGGATAACTTTTAATCGCATCGCCAAGATTCCTACTCCAACGAATATGACTCCGACTCCAAGTGAAAATAAGAAATAATTCAGTGGCGTGAAATTTGAAAATTCGTCAAAGTATATTCCTAAAGATAAAATATTGTAAACAATTTGATATCCTGTTTAATTTTTTTTTTTTTTTGGTGAAGAAGAAAATAATGAATTACCTCCTCCGATTACATCAAATACAGTCCACACAACATAAAAGATTGGAATTTGTAGTAAAGCGTCATATCTCTGAAGTCCCATATCTACAAAAAAAAGTAGATAAAGTTTCCAATCTCCAACGATTCCACTGAAAACATAATCCTTACTGATCCAATAAATCTGCGAAACGGCGGTAAACACTGTAACCAACGTAATCAACCACGCAAACCCATTCTGATACTGATTATCTCCTTCAAACAACGACGCGGACAATAAATGTATAGTAGATTTCGCAAACAACACCGTAATCGTCGCCATCAAACCCTACCAAAAAAAAAAACCAAAAACCAATTAAAATCAATCTGAAAATACACAACTCAAATCTTCAAATGTTTACCCCTAACGAAGCATAACTCAACGGCAAAACATACTGAACAGCAGGCGAATTAATCGGAATCTTCTTCTTAAACGTCGGTAAATACTTTCGCAACTTAATCCACGCAACAATTTTCTTTATCGTATCCCGCCACGATTTCGGTAACATCTTCCAGAACCACATTTTCACCATTTGACCTTTCGTGCGTTTCGGTTGGAAAGGTAAATTATGTTCTGATCGTAACGCTGCTGCAACTGACCTCATTCGCATTGGTCGTGACGGTGGTCGCGATACTGTCGGCAACGCCGCAACTCCGCCTGAACTTCCAAAGTAATCCGCTAACGGTCCAGATACACCGGATAGATTCTGGCTTCGCCTAGAAACCGTCGCGATAATAGGTGTCTCTACAAACGGTGTAATAATTGCGTGCGTATGATACGGACTTGGTATATTTCTCGTGAGTGATTGCTGCGTAGGTGACTGCTGTTCATCCTTATCAATACTCGACAACGAGTTCAAACTCGTGTCTACGGACGGGTCAGGCGTATGTTTTGATTGTTTCTCTTCTGCATTCTGTACACTCGGACTCTCACCACCTTCAACTTCTTCATTCTCAGCAACTGGATCAGGTAACTCAATAGCTTTATCACTCTTCTTCTTTTTCGCGTGAGGTCTGTGTGCATGTGAATCTGAATTATGTCGACCATGTTTATACTGCTGCACCGAATCAGCTCTCGAAAACGGTGAATCCGCGGGTACAGAATGAGGTCGAACAAACACTTGCTCCGATTCATACATTGGCGAATGCGAACCGTGGCAATTTTCAAACGCTTGGCGGACAATTTCTTTGGCGTTTTGGATGTTTTGCGATTTTACTGAACGGCCGTCTTCAGAGTGTCGACGGGAATCGTGGCGTGATTCGCTGTTGGCGTCTGGGGTTTCTTCGGATTCATCTTCAGAGTCGGATACTTCTTCTTCTCCTAAATCCATGTTCTTTTCGATCGTGTTTAGTAGGAGGTACACGAATACTAGTAAAACTCCGGTCACGGTCAAGAATACGATTGTTGCTAAACGACCAAACAAGGCGAGCAATACACACAAGTTGTAATCTTTTCCACTGACACCAGCGAAGAGTACTACGATTGCGGAACCACCAACAATGAATACAACTCCTACGATATCTTTCCATCCCCAAGATTCTCTATTCAACGCTGGGGCAATTATAACGTTAACAACCAACGCCCTGCATATCGGATTAAAAATTAATTAAAATCACAACACGGATGAAATATTAAATACCAAGCTCCTAAAGGTGCAACCAAAGATTGCGGGGCAAATTTCAAAGCAATGAAATTCAAAAAATTTCCAAGCACGAATAATGTCAACCCAAACAACCAAATCTAAAAAAAAAATTCAACACAATTTAGAAAACACATCACTCCAATCTCCAAAAACAAAAATCCTAAATTTACCGGATTAACAAGCAACCTCCCAAACCCAAGATTCTTCTCAAACTGAATCGCATCCCCAGGAGCTTCCGGAAACTCAATCGACTGTAAATCCGGGTCAACTTTCGGCGTCGGCGACGGCGCA
This sequence comes from Nowakowskiella sp. JEL0407, assembly GCA_027600645.1. NCBI lineage: Eukaryota > Fungi > Chytridiomycota > Chytridiomycetes > Cladochytriales > Nowakowskiellaceae > Nowakowskiella > Nowakowskiella sp. JEL0407. The sequence goes on along the minus strand of JADGJK010000116.1, from coordinate 26,366 downwards.
TTCGAATGTCCCGTCCAATTATTCGTCGTCGTCCCTCCAAACGGAATCCCAATATCAATCCTCAAACTCGGTCTCGCTCCCCTCGCCGTCTGTTTCGGCGTATTCTGTACCAACTCCGTCATCGCTTGCGTAGATGTACTAGGTTCATTCAACGTCGTTTTACTAACTTCTGATCCTTGTTCATGTCCATGTTTATTTATCGCCGAAAACCACGAATTTATGCGTGAACTCGGACCAGCATTTTCTCTGTTCAACGTGTCACCAACAACCGTCGACGTTCCATCATCAGATGGCGGCGGATTCGCATCGGAATTTTTATCCCCCCACAACCCCAAAAACGATCTGCGTGATGATGTTCTAGCTCGCGCACCAACTGCAGCGGCTTCGGCACGTTGAGCGACCAGTTTTTCTCGGATTGCTTGTAATGCCACTAAAATTTGCATACGATCGCTTTCTCGTTTTTGTTCGTGTCGTTTCCGTAGTGCCATCTTTTGTACGTTTAACCCGACATTTAATAACGTTGCACCGAGTAATACCATAACAATTCCAATCCATTGTCCTAAAACACCAACACCAACAAAAATTCAATACAACTTCCCTTATTTCACAAATCAAACTCCAAAAAAAATACCAGATTTCCCAGAATTAGTATCAACACAATACTGTAAATTCAACACCTTCTTTGGCAACTCCGACTTGCCATCAACCTGCGTCTTCCCATCATACGGCTGACAAACCGACTCTACACCACACGTCGTTAAATACCCACCCATCTGCGTACACTGCCAATCAATTTTCGCTGCCGCGCAACACGAGTAATTCGACGGGTTATGCTGTAACTGTAACGACGGCTGTAACTCGCCAAACGTCAACACGTCTTGTTTGTAATCACAGGGTGATGCGATGGTGCAGAATTCCGGGGAACAGATTGTGTCGAGGAATTTCGAGAGGTTGGAGGATGCGGTGGAGGGGAGGAATGTGGAGGCGGAAATGTTTGCGGAGAGTTGCCGTTGGATGTATTGGTATAGTGCGCATTCGGAACTTGCTGAGCAGACTTTACCTATCAAGACAAATTGAGAAAAAAAATTAAAAAGGGTTTAAAAGTGAATTAATTTTTATTTTAAAGGGGAAATATTTTAAATATTTTGAGTAATTTTACCTGCTCCACTAACTAACCGACATTGCCCCTGAATACACAAAAACCCGGATGTTAACGGGGTCGCAGGAGTCCAATGTAAAATTTGTTTATTTAAAACTATACAGTCGTCGTCGTTTACACATTTATGGTCGAATGATTGTGCGGTTGTATATGAGATTATTGATAATATTATTAGGAATGTTTTGAAATTCATATTTGGAAAGGAGCGGAAGTTTCAATTTGGCTGCTCCTTTGTGTAACGAATGCGGATGTGTTAAATTTATATGACGCCAAACGTTGTGATTTTCGTAGATTTTTTTTTCGCCCATGAATCATTTGAATTCATGGATTTTTTTGTTTGGCGTTTTTTTGAGTTTATTATAATTATATTTAATTTCTTGATAAATTTTAGATTCTTTATCATTTTTTAAAAAACCTCATCAATATCTCGCAAATCACAACTTGAAAACCATTCTCATGGTCACTCTTCAACATCCCTTAAATACCGATTAATCCTCGAAACTCTATACACCCTCCGTCGTCCACTTCCCAACACCTCTTCTCGTTCCTCTACAACCTCTCCATTCCGTCCATACAACACTCTGCTTTCCAAACCTTCCAAACTTCCCAAACTCCCAACCGAGGGCACAGATGTTGAATCCGTCGACGAACTCAATTGCAACCGCGTCGTAGAAATTTTTTTTATAATTTTTAAGAGTCCGTTGGCTAATGGATAAATCTCGATGGTTGTTGTAGTTTGTGATCCGTCGGGGTTAGTTGTAAATTGTGAAGTAGTGTGGATTGGACGGTGTGATGCAGAGTGTGAGTGTACGGAGTGGGGTTGAGAAGATGTATATGGAGATATAGGTAATTGAGAGATTTCAGTCATTTTTTTGCTTTAAAATCACGAAAAAAAACGCGTGTTAAAACTTGTCAAAAATGGTTGGATTATCGTTTTTGATTCAATTTTAAAAAGTTCATTTCCAAAACAAAACAATGCAAAAACGTCTAAATTCAATTTTTTTAAAAAAAAATAAAAAAAATACCAATAATAAACAATAAATTAAAATTCTTGATTTCATCAATTTCATTTCCATTCATGAACAGTAACCCGTTTATCAGTCAACGTCCCCAACACAACCCTCCCACCCTCTCCAACTCCAAACTTTACATCCCATACTTTTTCGTGTTCGTTCGGGTACGTATACACAAACTCTTCTCTCAACGATTCAAAGTGTGTTCCAGTGTGCGGTTTTTGTAATTCGTAAACCTTAAACTACTTCCCCATACAAAAAAAAAATATATAAAAAACAATCAATAATCAACAACACAATTCTCGGAAGAAAAAAAATGAACAAGGTGAGGGGAAAACGTTACGTTTCCGATTGTTCCACCGGAAACAACGAATCGTTTTGTTTCGTTGTCGGTTGTTGTAGAGTCTTTGTTCGCGGGGACAGAAAATATACAAGATTTCGGGAGATAGTTGTGTGTTGATTGTGTTGCTAATAAACACGTTTGTCGGAATTTGTATTTCGTTGTAGTTCGTACTTGTTGTTGCTGTGATGCTGATGTTGTTGGTTGTTGTGATTGTGATGGTGGTGGTGGGTCGGATGGGATCATGTCTCCAATGTATAAAAAAAAAAAGTTAAGGATTGAATATGATAAAATCGAGTTAATGTAAAAGTTGATAAAAGATGTTAGAAAAAGGATATTTGAAAACTGATTTGGGGTCGGGAACACGCGAGCCATCGTTTTGAATCTTTGTCCCATGATACCGAATTAATTTGTTTCCCTACAAAAACCGAATTCGAAATAACCCAAAATCAGAAAAATCAACAAAACAACAACATATCCAGGTTATACCACTATTATAAACCGCCGAAACTCGATACTCATCACCACCCGGATCCTCAATCCAAAACGCCGTCTTTGTCGTCCCCCCAAACAACCCACTCTTCCCCTTCCCACCATCCTTTCCATCACCACCACCATCACCATCAGGAATCACCACACTACACAAAGAATGCACACCAACCCATCCACAAACCCCACTCAAATCAATCCTCTTCAAAACCCCACCCGTCCATCGAAAATCAACCACCCACACAACATGATTCATCCCCCCACAATACCCAACCCACTCATCCACCGCATCAAAACAAACCGACCACCCGGGTGCATCTAATTCGTAAGTTTGAACAACTGCAGATGATTTTATGGAGAAGAGTTTTAGTGATTTGTCGAGTGATGTCGAGAGGATTTTATCTGGGTCGTGTGGGGAGATGTGGATATCGCGGATCATGGATGTGTGGAGTGGGTGGAAGAGTGTGTGGAGTGGGTCAGAAAGGTTTATGTATTGTAATCCGTGTCGTGTTGGTGATTCTCCCTTTGCAACTACATAAACAAGATTAAACGTAAATAGTTTTTGAAGACTAGAAAAAGTAAATACGAACTGTAAACTCCATCACAATTTTTAGTAAACGTGAATACACGCATACTATCACCATCAGCAGAAACTTCCAACGACGCCTGCAACCAAAACTTTTTCACACTTGCACTTCCATTTCCACTACTACTACTCCCGCCAAACGAATTATCACCCTGGCGCCACTTTAACCGTTCAATCTCCGTTTTCAACGACTGAATTTCTTTCCGTAACATTACATTTTCTTCCCGGGTGCTGGTATACAACATATTTGCGGTTGATAATTTAATTTCGGTTTCGGAGAGTGATTGTTTTGTGGAGTGGAGGTCGGTGGTGAGTGTGTCGAGGGATTGGGTATCAAGCGCGACGAGGTTTTGTGTGAATATTGGGCGGAGGGTTTTTTTTGTTATCGTTGCTCTAGGAAAACCAAGAAACCAAAAGAAATCAAGAAAAACGGGATGAGATTGAGATTGAATGTGAGGAGATAGGGAGAGAGGGAGATTACTTGCAGTAAGGACACTGAAAAGTTTTTTTGTGTTTGGTTTCTTTGGCGGCCCATTTGTGTATACATTCTTTACAGAATAAGTGGCCACAGGCTGTTGCGGTTGTTTGGCGAGGTGATTTGCCACATCCGGACATTTTCTCGAAACACCTATACACCATAGCGATTAGTTTCGAAACAATGTAGTTTTTAAGAGATTTTTTGAAGTGAATAGGGTTATTTACACATGGCAAGTTTGACCCTACAATTTCAGACAAAAAAACAGAATGAATTAGAAAAAGTTTTTAAATTTTCATTAAAATCCAGACGGAGAGAGATACGTTTTGGATTTCACCTTCAAACGCAGGCAGGTCGTCGGGAGAGTGGACACGCGCACGTTTTGGGAGAGGAACGTCGTTATAGATGAAAATATCCTGAGTGTTGTCCACAGGGAGAGTGGCAGTAGCTGGATTTGTTGGGACAGAAGAGGCATCCGGTTGAGAAGGAGGGGTGGAAGAGAGAGGCGCGTTGACGAGGGTCGAGGCAGAAGACGCCCTGGCCACGGGGGACTCAGTGGGTGGCTGTGCAGAAGACGTGGAAGAGAGTGGCTGTGGGGGAATCAGGCGTGTCTGGTACACAGATTCATCGCTCTCTTCGGAGGACACCATCTCCATGGCTGTGCACGGCTGGTGTGTCAAACTCTCTCTCCAACCATGGTATCCACTCTCGCTTCTCATCACTGACTGGCTTATATTTATCCGCGCATGATGTGGCTAATCTCTCTCTCTAGTCGGCCCTGTTCAATTTCGAGAGTCTGCTGCTGGTGATTCTGTTGACTATTTGCACTTGCACTTACTTGCGTGCCCAATTCCCCTCGCTTATCGATAGAAATAAAACTGGGTACTCTCATTCCATTCTGCTTTTATATCGTTGTTCATCTAATTCTATTTGTATAGATTTCTCGGATTGTTTTGGAAAGCTGCTCGAATAGGTACGACGTTTATTCATACATTGAAATACTATAAAGAAATTATCTTTGCTAACGATTTTTTGGTTTTTAATGGTGGATTTATTAGGAGAGAGATTGTCACCCTACGTTTCATTGTGTTGTTTAATATTTGGGATAAAATACCTGCTGCCTTCGAAATCGTAGATTGTTTAACGGTGTACTGGAATTATATATATATTATCGATCTTTAAAATATAACACTGCCTAGAAACTAATTTCGAATTTTTGTAACAATTTGGATCTTTTAATTCTTTTGTCTCTTTTCAAAACCAAAGTAAATCCTCAAAACTCATTCCTTACAAATCTCTCCAACCCCCACCACTTCATTCAAAGAAACAACCTAAACCCGTTCCAGCCTTTCATATCGATCGCCACCTCAAAAAAAAAAAAAAAAAATGCCAACCAAATACATCCTCGTAACCGGCGGTGTAATCTCCGGTATCGGAAAAGGAGTAATCGCATCATCAACCGGTCTCCTCCTAAAAACCCTCGGCTTAAAAGTCACCTCCATAAAAATCGACCCGTACTTGAACATTGACGCTGGAACTCTGAGTCCCCTTGACCACGGTAACAACAACTTGTGTTTGGTTTTGATATATGATTTGATTTTAATTTTTTGATGTTTTGGGTAGGTGAAGTATTTGTATTGGACGATGGAGGAGAAGTCGACTTGGATTTAGGAAATTACGAAAGATTCTTGGATATCACCCTAACTCGAGATAACAACATTACCGCCGGGAAAATCTACAGTGCCGTCATATCTCGAGAAGTAAAGTTCATACGCTAACAGAAACTTTTTTTGGAAACAATTTTAAAATGTTTTTGTTTGAATTTAGAGAAAGGGAGATTATTTGGGGAAGACGGTACAAGTCGTTCCACACATAACCAACGAAATCCAAGATTGGATCGAACGTGTCGCGCAAATCCCCGTTGACGATTCTGGCGAGATACCGGATGCTTGTATCGTCGAAGTACACTCCATTCATCATTCATCTTTACCTTTCTTTTTCGAACTTACCATTTTTTTTTATATTCTTTCTATTCTTTCGTTTTGTGCGTGTGTGTGTAGTTGGGAGGAACAGTAGGCGATATCGAATCAGCTCCGTTCATTGAAGCAATGCGACAATTCCAATTCCGAGTTGGTACCGAGAATTTTTTTAATATCCATGTTTCGTTGATCCCGGTTGTCGGTGCGGTGGGTGAACAGAAAACTAAACCGACACAGAATAGTGTGAGGGATTTAAGGGGGTTGGGGATTTCTCCTGATTTGGTATGTTGCGGATGGTGTTTTTCATTATCGATTTTTTTTCAAAATTTTTTTTTTTTTTTTTGGGTTGCTGTTTAAATGAAACTTCTGATTGTTGGGATATTAGATTGCGTGCAGATCTTCCAAACCACTAGGTGATGGAGTAGCGCAAAAAATCGCCATGTTTTGTCATGTCCCGCCGGACCACGTGATGAGTATCCATGATTGCAAGTCGATATACCATGTACCGATATTACTGGAAAAACAAGGGTTGTTGAAAGTTTTGCAAAAGAAGATGGGAGTTGTTGCTGTTGGGGATAAGATGGGTGTGAATTTATGGTCAAAGTGGAGGAATTTGGCTGATCGGTAAGAAACGATGTGTGTGGGGAGTGTTTGATTTTGTTTTGATCGTTGTTTATTTTTTTGGTTTTTGACTTTGTGGTGTTGCAGACATAATAAGTTGGAGGAAAGTGTTAAAATTGCGTTGGTTGGGAAATACACTGATTTATCGGATTCGTATATTTCTGTTGTGAAAGCTTTGGAACATGCTTGTTTATCTTGTAGTCGGAAATTAGAATTACACGTGAGTTTGAGATTCTAGAATTTTTTTTTATTTTATTTAATTTAGTTTAATTTGTTTGTGGATGGTGTAGTGGGTTGAAGCTTCTCATTTGGAGGAAAGTGGGAAAGTGGAGGATCCGGTGAAGTATCAGGAGTCGTGGAAGAGTATCACCCAAGCATCGTAAGACAATTTCAACAGTTCCCACTCACACTTACTTATCACGTATAACAGAGGAATAATCGTCCCCGGAGGCTTCGGAACCCGAGGAACAGAAGGCATGATCCTGGCAGTAAAATACGCGCGGGAAAACCAAATCCCATTCCTCGGGATTTGTTTAGGACTTCAAATTGCGGTGATTGAGTTTGCACGCAACGTGTGCGGAATGAGTGACGCGACGTCGGCGGAGTTTGATGCGGAAGCCAAGACGCCGGTTGTGGTGTTTATGCCGGAGATTGATAAGAGTACGATGGGAGGGAATATGCGGTTAGGATCTAGACCGACTATTTTTGGTGGGAGTGCGAGGGATACTGTTATTAGTAAGTTTTCAGATTTGTTACTTTTGTTTTTCTGTTAATTTTTAATTTTTATTTTATTTTTGAAAATCCTCATGATAGAAAAATTATACAACGATGCACCATTTATAAACGAACGACACCGACACCGATACGAAGTAAACCCTAAATTCGTGTCTTTAATCGAATCCAAGGGATTACAATTTGTGGCCAAAGATGAAAATGGGGAACGAATGATTATAATTGAAAAAAAAGATCATCCGTTTTTTGTGGCTACGCAGTTTCATCCCGAGTACAAGACGCGGCCGTTGAAACCGACGCCGGTGTTTTTAGGGTTTGTGTTGGCGTCTGCGGGGTTGTTGGATGAGTATTTAGTGGTATGTTTTGTTTTTTTGTCTGTTTTAAAGATTTTTTTTAAGGATGGTTTGAATTATTTTTTTTTTGTTGCTGTTGAATGTTTTGTAGAATTTGGGAAAGAAATCTACTTTGGGAAGGTACGATAGTACATTCATCGAAACTACTGACGAGTTGGTTGACCCAATGGCGAGGTTGAAACTTTCCAAGAAAAATATACACACGACGAATAATTATCCTGATATTGAGAATGTTGTTGATGGTGTTAAAGAGGAGCAGGAAGAGCAGTGGTTGGGTGGACCGATTGTGGATAAGAAAGGGGGAGCTGTTGTTGATAAAAAGTGATCGTGGGATTGTGGCGGTTAAGCAAATGTTTTTGTTTTTGTTTTTTTTTATATGGAGGCTTTTTGGGGAGGATGTGTGAGGAGGAAGTGAAGGTTATAAAGATTAAATTTATTAAGTTAGAAATGTTCTGAGATTTGGATGCTGTGCGAAAAAAAAACGTGGGTTATGACAGTTAGTACGACATGTACAATACACCACAACCAAAGGCTTATCGACAATTAAATTTTGTCATTGCTGAGCAAAACGTTTCTTTATCTCGCAATCTAGGGTGTCATGTGCAGTATCCACCACAGACCCTACCAACGCAATAAAAGAACCTCACCATCCGCCCAAAATAAATTCCTTCCCGTTTTTTTTCTCCCCCCGTTTGGAGTGAGAAAAAAACCACCTACCCACTTCATTCATGAACAAATAAATGCGAATACCACTCGAAATTCTCGAACAGATATTTCTTGCATTACCAACCACCCAACAATACATTCTCGGAACTCTTTTCCGGTTACGACGAATTCAAGTTTCTGGACTACGTGGGATCCCGAATTTATCAATAAACAACGCGAGTCGGAGAGATTTACCGAATTTACTTGAATTTTGGAAACATGGTGTGAATTTAAATGTCCTTGGCGAATTGTATGATGAATCCGCGGTTAACTTTGCTAGTGCGAGTGGGAATTTAAGTGTTTTAGAGTGGTGGTTAAAAAATTTTGATGAATTGAAGGTTTTGTATGATGATCATGCGTTGGAATTTGCGGCTGAGAATGGACGGATGGAAGTTTTGGAATGGTGGCGGAGCTCGAATTTGGAATTAAAGTTTTCAGAGAAATTGTTTGACGATGCGTGGCGACGGGGCGATGTAAATGTTGTTCGGTGGTTATTGAGTAACGGGTTCCCTGTTAACGAAATTACTGATCGAGTTGGGTTTGTGTTGATTGATTCGGTATGTGAGTTGGGATATTATCAACTTTTAGATGTGTTTTATGCGTCGGAAATGGAATTTGATTATTCTGATCATGCGGTTATTTCTGCGTGTGAGTTTGGGCATTTGGAAGTTTTGGAGTGGTTTTGGAATTCGGGGTTGGAGGTGAATTGGTCGTTTGATGCGTTGTTTGCTGCGGTTGCGTGTGGGAGATGTGAGGTTTTGGATTGGTGGGTTAAGCATGGGCTTGTGGTTGTCGGGGCGAAGGAGTTGTTTGATTTTGCGTGGGAGAATGGGATCGGAGGGTCGGTTGATTGGTTGTTAAGGTATGAATGTGAGCGTCGCGCGAGGAAGGAAATGGAGTTTAGCGAGCAGATGGACGACATGATGGAAATCGCCGAACCTTCAACTACTGGTTTCGTCTCTGCTGGCATCCAAGTAAACGTTGGATTTTAGTTCTGGTTAATCTGCTTTCTATCTACTCTTCAAGTCGACGCTCAAAGGGCGCTGAAAATTCTTTGCTGTGCGCGCTAATTTCTTCTTTATTTTGTGTTGGAATTGAATCTTTGTGGTTGTTTGTTTTTTGTTCTTCGTTTTTTCTTTCCCATTTTCTATTTGAAACTGCGATTTTTGTTTTTGCATACTTTATTTGACAGAAGATTTTGCACTTATAATGTAAGAGAAGATTATATATTTTCTTTTTATTTGTGAGATACCGTAAAGTGGTTCGCTTGAAGTTGAGAGGTGAAACACTGGGAGCGGTCCAGCATTTGGGTTTTCCGAACTGATGCTCCATCCTGACCGTTTCGCTTTATCTTGCAAATGTGGTTTTAGGGCGCTGATCGGCTGATCTTATCTTGTATCACACAGTATATCGGTCAGGATTTCACCACCGCTCCCTGTATCATTCTGCCTTTCTCTAAAATCTTATCTATATCGTCAATGCTGTTAGCTGTCGTAAAATTAAATCACAAGTTCGAAGCTGTATCAAAAAAAAAGAGAGAACATTGTCTGGAATTCCACCACCGCAACAAAAAAAGAACCTCCAATCGAGCTCGAAAATACACTTACACTTTTAAATGAGTCTACCCGTTGAAGTTATCATACTCATCTTCTCCTACTTGTCCCCGAGACAACAATTCAAACTCGGCACTTCGTTCCTGTTCACGCAACCTCAGTACGCTTCTCTTCCATTCATCGAAGAGCTATGCGTAGACAACGCCAGCAATAATAACCGAATAGGCTTACTCGACCTTTGGCTGAAAAGCGGACATACACCAATCTATACCGAAAAAGCAGTGGACTTCGCCAGCGCTACTGGCCACCTCAATGTTCTCGAATGGTGGAAACATTCAAACTTACCCTTGAAGTACACTAAACGCGCTGTAGAGCTCGCAGCGACGAATTCGCACTTTCAAATTTTAGAATGGTGGCGAATGTCGAATTTGGAATTAAAGTGTACCGTAGATATGTTTGACCGCGCTTGTGAAGTTTGTAACGTCGATATCGTGCTTTGGTGGTTAAAGTGTAAACTGCCGACCGATGTTCTCGTAAATCGACCAGATATGAATTTAATGGATAACGCCAGTTGTCGAGGATTCGTCGAGCTTTTGGATATTTTTCATTGGGAGGGGTTAGATAAACATTATTCCGAAGACTCGATCGATCAAGCGTGTATGAACGGACACATAAACGTTTTAAATTGGTGGTGGGATCATAGATCGACACTCGATTTAATTTGGTCGGAGCAAGCGTTGATGGAAGCGGTCGAGTGTGGTAAAGTTGAGGTTCTCAATTGGTGGTTGGAACATAAAATCGAGATTAAGAATCCGCGGAAATTAATTGATTTTGCGTGTGATAGTGGGATCGCTTGGTTTATCGATTGGTGGTGTAAATCCGGATTAGGGACGCATTACATCACCGCCGGCCAAAGAAAGTTCTCTCGAATTGATAACGCTAGTAATGCTGGATTCGTTGAACTTTTAGAAGTGTTTAAAAGCAAAAGCGATGTACTTGGCCTCGAATACTCTGCGAAAGCAATGGATTTTGCCTCCCAGTGTACCAAAGCGATAGAAGTGCTGAATTGGTGGCGAAATTCGGGATTTAGATTGAAACATACCTATCGAGCGATTGATGAGGCTAGTAGGAGGGGCCGAGTTGATGTTTTGGATTGGTGGAACAACTCCGGTTTCCATGATTTGGCATGGAGTGCTGAGTCAGTTGATGGTGCAAGCGCCCATGGCCACGTAAACGTTTTAGATTGGTGGAAAGAATCGGGAAAGCACTTAATTTACACGGATTCCGCAATTGATGACGCAAGCCTTGGCAACCATACCAATGTTCTCGACTGGTGGCGAAGATCTGATTTGAAATTAAAGTATACGAAAAGATCACTGGCTTTTCACTCCGTTAGATGTTTACTTACGCTCCAAGAAAGACTAAACGTGTTGGAATGGTGGGGTTCTTCTGGTCTGTCGATGCTGTATGATCCAGATGTAATGGATTTCTATTCTCGAGTTGATGCGCTGGAAATTTTACAATGGTGGGAACGATCTAATCTGCCGGTTACGTTTACTTACCAAGCGATGGATGGAGCAACGGAAAAAGGATACATTCGAATATTGGAGTTTTGGAGGACTTCACGATTCAGACCGCTGCAGTGGAGCGCCGACGTCGAACAGTTAACTAGGGCCAGGAATCGTAATGAAGTTATTCAATGGTGGGATAAGTGGAAAATAACCATGTTGTGATTTGTGCGAAAACGTCTGTGTTTGGTCACAGTATATATTTTTATTTTCGTTTTCTGTTTTTTGGAAGCATATTTTTGGATTTTATCATTCTCTAACAATTTCTTTACAATATTTTCTTACCGTTTTAGTAACCAGGTGTTGACTCTATTTTTCACTTATTTCTCCTTTTTTGAATGCCAACTTGCAATTGTTTTGCCGTTTTTATTATCTTTACAGTTTTTGCGAGTTTCAATACCAATATTATTTTTAATTCACGTTTAATATGAATAATCACAATTATTATGTTTAGTTCTTGATTAAATCATGGTACATATAAGCTGTTTTTAAGAAACTGTACATTGAATGATTACAACCGGGTGATCACTGGAGGAAGTGTTCATTTTTTTCGTTTTAAAAAATATTCGCGGGTCGCATTTTTTTTTCTTTTGATTGTCTGAGCCTATTTCAATATTAATCTATACAGGTGTACAGTACTTGCCAAATATCCCAACTTTGCTTGAGATATATTGCGATAACCTAAAACCGTTTATTTGAAGTTGATTTGAATCTCTTAAAGCAAGGCACCCGTATTGCGCTGAAACTCAGCCAAACAACTTCAAAAAACAACGAGGCATCGTTTAACCTCGTCATCAAACCAACTCCTCAATGGTTTATAGATTTTGTGGTGCGATCATATTGGATAAACATTGAACCAACCAGGATTCAACTCGAGATCATACACATGAATTACCTGAATTCGGCGAATTGTCATCGTGATCCACACGAATTGTGTAGTGAACTTACAGAAATTAATTTAAATCTCACTGATTTTACAATAATAAACACATAATCTTTATTATACACTCCCGAGAGACCTTTTCAACTTCACGTACTATATACATAACGTGTTATAAGTTTCAGGCTGAACATGTGATTTATAGGCGTTTGTGGCACAGAAAGAAAAACACATTTGACAGGAGAACAGCGAAACTATAAATTCAGAAGCATTTCTCGAAATGAAGGGTTTGGGAAATTTACTCAAAATAGGCGCTCATATACAAAAATTCAGTCCAAGAAATGAACATTCCTTTTGAATTGCTTAAAGAAATTTTACTTAACCTCCCAGTGAAACAAATGTACATCATTTCAACTTGTTTCCGCATCAAATGCGTTCAAATCGCAACTCTTCCCAAGATCCCAGCTCTTTCCATTGACAACTCAAGTAGACGAGGCCTCATCAAATTATTACAAACATGGATACTCAGCGGACATCGATTAATTTACAGCGAGCTTGCGCTCGATTCCGCTAGCGAGTTTGGACAGCTACACATTTTGGATTGGTGGTTGAATTCCGGATTGGAGTTGCGATACACTGAAAGGGCATTAGAAGGCGCAGCCGAAAACAATCGGATTGATTCGCTAAAGTGGTGGGAAAACTCCCGACTTCCACTGAGGTTCACGGAAAAACTTTTCATCAACGCGTGCACGAACGGGAACGCATACGTTGTAAAGTGGTGGCTAGATAACGATCTTCCGACTGATGATATTGCAGAGCGATTCCACTTTGTTGCGATAGATTATGTTTCGGGGTTAGGTCACGCGCAGCTTTTGGAAGTTTTCTTTCAGTCGCCGATGAAACTTACTTACACGGCTTATGCGATCGATTCGGCTTGCGCGAATGGTCATGTGGAGGTGTTGGAATGGTGGTTCAACTCGCAGTTGGAGTTATTGTGGACTGATGATGCATTATTGGGTGCGGTGGAATTTGGTCACATTAGTGTTTTGGATTGGTGGATTGGACATGGTTTGGAAATCAGGAATCCGCGGGCGTTGGTTGAACAAGCTTGTGATAATGGAGTTGCGAGCGTTATTGTTTGGTTTGGGAGATCGGGATTATCGAAAGAGTATATTGTGATGGGAGAGGATAACTGTTCCCTAATTGATAATGCGAGTATAGCCGGGCATACGGAGCTTTTGGAAGCGTTGAAACCTTACGTCCTTCATGGCCTGAGTTACTCACAGCGAGCTATGGATTACGCTTCAAGTAGTTCGATCGCAATCGAAGTTCTAAATTGGTGGGTGAACTCGCGACTAAAACTGAAATATAGCCATGGCGCAATTGATAATGCCGGATATTTCAACAGAGTTGATGTATTGGAATGGTGGAAGAATTCGGGATTAAAATGTGACTGGAGCGAACGTTCAATTGACGATGCCAGCGCACGAGGATATGTGGGCGTTCTAGTTTGGTGGCAGCTATCTGGTCTTCCAATGCTGTACACTGAACGTGCGATGGACGGAGCTAGTTTAGGGAATCACATTACCGTTTTGGATTGGTGGTTGAATGCCGGACTTACCTTAAAGTATACAAAGCGATCTTTGAATTTTCACTCCGACATTGGGTGCTTTCTCACATTTGACGAAATATTAAACGTTTTAAATTGGTGGCTAAATTCGGGATTAGAAATAAGACACGATTCTAATATTATGGATTTCTATAGCCGTGTTGGCGCTGTTTCAATACTCAAATGGTGGGAAAACTCCGGGTTGCACGTCACTTACACTGAAAAAGCGATAGACGGAGCGACTGAAAACGGACATATTGCTGTATTGGACTTTTGGAGAAATTCCAATTACAGACCGTTGATGTGGAGTAACAATATCGAATCACTTCGAATAATCCGGAATCATCAGCTAATTCTTAACTGGTGGCAAAAGTGGAAGCCAACAATGTTGATAAAGGATTTGCTTTAGGGTTAGTACTGTTGCTCGCACTATTGCATCACAGATTTCCAATATCCTCATTAATCCTCTCACCTTTTAGATTCAATTATCAATCAATGTTTGCATACGTTCATAGTCGCTGATTGATATTCAATTGAACATCATTCAATAATGAGAATATGACTGGTGTTACAAATTACTAATATATCTTACATTTATTGTCTATTACTCAAATTATTACAGTAACTTCTTTCGAATACGCCGAACTTTGCGTTATCATAGTCCCATTACTAGCAGCGCCGTTATTCTTTGCAGCGATTCTATAATTGCAAGTTCCTCTCTCAACATTATAATCAACCCACCCCGCCTCTTTAACGAACGAACCAGTTTTCAGTTTCACCGTGGCATTGAATGCAGATTCAAACACACGCTCATCTACAACTTTATACTCGCTAGTCCCATTTCTGCTTTTTTCTATCGTATACCATTCTGCACCGACAGATCCACGCCAGGTTAGTCCAACCACCGGTTTCTCAGAGCCTTCGGGAGTTATCGAGAAACATCGTTCGGGTATAAAGGTTGGTGGTAAAGGCACTGGAAGTGGGATCGGTGAGGTTGTATTTGAAGCATACTTGCGTAGTAGTGTTATCATTGTTTTTGAATCATCTGGGAACATGTATGTCGAATTTCCAGGAAGTCCGGGGAAATGATAAGAAAAGTGGTTCACATATTCTCTGTGAGTATCTACCAAAAATTTAAAAATAAGAAATGACAATTTTTTCTTTTAAAAAAAATATTTTTGTAAAAAGCAAAAACTTACAAAATCCTCCGTTGACGGACCTGAATCTTAAACTCCAAAAGAGTGATCCAACCACTTCCGAGTTATTATCCACTTCCTTGTAAAAATTCTCCAGAGTATTCACGTTCGTAAGCCCCACCTCACCAACAAGCAACGGTTTTCCGTATTTCTTTATTAATCGAACGTCGTCGCGCAACCGCTTATCCAACGCAGGTCTATACATTGCCGATAAAGCTACGTACAGAAAGAAGCCAAGCGAAATGGCCATACAAAGTGCTGGAACTATGATTGATACAGTTCGAGCGTTCAGACTGAAATTTTTGTTCGTCGTTGTTGCAACTTCGTCCACACTTGAACCATCGTCAATCATGACTTGTTTGCTAGAATTTGAACTAATTTTCGGAATCCAGGGTAAAATCGCAGATCTAAATATCGCAATCAACATCAAAATCAAAGCAATCACAAATATCGCCACACAAATCGAAACGTAAATCACATCTTTCGTCTCAAGTTCAGGGTAATAATGATTCGACAATATATCAATGTTTGGGTTAGTTAATACAGCCGCATCCCAACCTTTGCGACCATACGTTCCATCAATCACCAACTGTTTCCCATTCGATAAATTCTTTATCAGCTGAGCAAATTCTATCGTCCAATCACTCGGAGGTCCTGAATTCTTTGACGGTAATTCCAACTCGTTCCCGGTTTCCCATATTATCGCCGGATCATCGCAATACCGAACTCCAGTCACGGTATTATTCCGCTGCATGATTGCCGTAACGACCGCAAAGAAACATGATTTGATTTCTGGGTTGGTATAAAAATGTTCAATCGGTGTTGAGTTTGTTGAATGTGTGCTTTTAAAGAAATTCGCGAAGGATTCAATTCCACCCATCCAGTCCCATCGGTCGATGAAGGGGATTATCACTCGGATTTGGTATTTGTTGGCGAGGGCGAGTAAGTTATCCATGTCTTTGAATAGATTTTGGTCAAGGTATAAGGGGATGGAAGTGTTGCTAACTGGAATCGTGGAAGTTAAAGGGGAAGTTGCATTCGTAATGTGTCGGTTAATGGTTTCTATGTCATCTGGTTTTCGTATACTGAATGTATAAATTCTATAATATTGTGCGGTTAAGTTTTGTTTGGTTTTAAACAAATTTAATGGGCAAACCTAATAACATTAGCTTTCGGACCGGTTTGTTTTACTGCCATGAACGCATCTTCTTGCTCCCACGGATCTACTCTCTTCCAATTATCATCTTCAATAACGTGCAGATTGGGAACATTGTACGAGAAGAATTTCAGAGTGTTGTTGGCGTCGATGATTTGTGAATCTTTTCTTTTCAAAAACTGCATTGAGCACAAGCGACTGGGCATCAAACGTGAACCAATTCTATTATAATTAATATTTAAAGTTACGAGCACGGGTATTTAACACAAGTAATCTCTCTCCACTCAATATCATCCCTCTTTTGTTGCAGCTCGTCATCCGTTAAATAACAATCGCTCCACCCTGTTTCATCACATCCAAATATTCTCACAACCTGATACTGCGGCTTCTTTAATCCAACATTCGCATCCGCTCGGAATACGTTAGACAAAAGCCTGTTTGCGTATTGTGATCGTTCTTGACCAGATAAACCTGCTGGTGCGTCTTGCATGTTTTTGTCCAAATCATTAGGAATTGTACGTCCCGGATCAAATAACAGTAATTTCAAATCGCCTTCTAATGTTCTTTCTATCCCTACTATTGTTCGCGAATGACCTTGATGCTGCAGATACAATCTAAAAGTAATCCAAGTCAATGAAGAAACCAATCTTAATAATCTTCATGAACAAGATAAATACTCACGGTGGTTTGCTCTTAATGAGCACCCCAGAATCATGATTAAATCCTCCAAAATACTGTTGCACGTAATCAATTAGTAACATAGACGACGATTCCTTATCCCAAAAATCCGCAACATGATTCCTAACTCCTAAAAGCTTCAAAACACTCGATATTTCAGTCGCTCCAATCCATTTCGATGGCTTCACTGTTCCCTTTAACAAACTGGAACCAGCACGATCGAACCCAACCGCCCATGCTTTCTCAATCAGGTTCTGAATATCCACAACAGACGGAATATCATCATTTGCATTACGTGCTTCCAAGTTTGAATTTATTCGCGAGTGAATAATCGATTTCGTGTCATTATGCGCGAGTAACGTTGATAACATCATCTGGCAATTTCGATATCCACAACCCCACCGCGCGTCACTTTTTTCTGATTTAACGAATAGAATTGACGGATCACATAAAATTGCAGCTGATGTGAATTCTAAACGTTTTCTGGCGGTTGGCGGAAGAGAGTAAAAGTTGTTTGAAACCAGCAGCGATTGGAGTTGAGGGATTATGCCTTCGTATATATTAGAGGGAGTTCTTCGCGTCGGATCTGAGTCTAAAACTTCGACAGATAATCCTTCGTTTGTGAAGACGAGTTGTGATTGCTTGGCCTTCTTTTGATTCTTTTTCACTTTTTGGAAATTCTGGATTCAAAAGATGAGAATTTAATAGAATTTAAAATAAGAAATCTTTAAATAATTTAATTACCGCTCTTTTGTTATTACTGGTTTCAGAGATTTTTTCGATGAACGAGAAAACGTTATCTAGTTCTGTATTGCGTTAAAAAAAGCGATTAAGAAACAAAACAAGCGGGATTATAAGTAAAATATACTCTTAAATCACTCACCGACTTCGATGTTTTCCTCAAACTTCTCTTCAGAATTGTTCGATTCCATTCGTGAATGTCTCTTCTTGGGGTTATTCGAATTCGTAACACTAGAACTGGAGGAATTGTTCTGAGAAGAATAATCTACATCGTCAAAGTGGCTGTTGATATGAATGTCGGTGTCCAATTGATTTGGAACAAGCGGGAAATTACACTTTCACGGTTAAAGAAAGTCAGCGTGGAAACTTGCGAAAATTTTAAGGATAAATAAGTAGCAGCCATACCACAGGACAGTAAATACATTCAAGTTCGGATTCTCCCATTCACTCACTTCAACAAAGGCGCCCAATTTGTCAGTTACCGGATAACCACTTTGGCAGAAGATCAAATTTTGGGTGATGTTTTCTGGAATCCCACAGAATTATGTCGCTTTTCATGGCTCTAATGTTCAACAAATCCGATATGTGAATTTTTGTATATATGAGTACTCTAAAAATAGCTTCAAAATACATACTATATTGTGATCACTCAGATCTTATTTTCTTCTTTAAATTCCTTCATAAAATTAACCAAAGCCAAAACTGACTTCTCCTGCAAGGCATTATATAAACTCGCCCTTAATCCACCAACGGATCTATGTCCCTTCAACTGGACCATACCTTTTTCTTCCGCACCCTTCAAAAACTTCTTTTCCAAAGCCTCATCCGGTTTACCATCTTTGCAAACTCTAAACGGAACATTCATATTCGATCGGTACTGTTTAACAACCGGACAACTATACGCTCCCCCACTGCCATCAAACATATCATACAACAATTTCGACTTTCGCTCATTAACAACCTTCATTCCTTCTAATCCACCCATCTCATTCTGCAACCATTTGAAAACTAATCCGCAAATGTAGATCGAATATGTTGGGGGAGTATTGTACATTGAGTTGTTGTCGCGATAAATTTTGTAATCTAAAATCGTCGGGATGGGGAGGTCTACAGTAGCGCGGTCGAATAAGTCTTCGCGTAGAATCACGAGTGTAACTCCACTTGGTCCCATGTTCTTCTGCGCACCAGCGAAAATACATCCGTATTTTGAGATATCAACTGGTCGAGCGAGGATATTTGAACTCATATCTTACAATTAAACGGATTTTAAAACGACTGCATCTAATAAAAAAATAATTTTAATTCCTTACCACAAACAACAGGAACTCCTTCAGGAACCAAATGAAACGGAAACTCAGCGACTCCCGATCCATTCGCTCCAAACTCAACTCCATGAATAGTTTCATTATCGCAATAACACACAAAACTGGCATCCTTTGTAAATTTCCATTCACTCTCAGCCGGAATTTCACCGTTGTGGTTGCTCTTCTTTGTGTTTACCACAACATTAACATTCGCGCCCATATGCTTAGCTTCCTTCACACCTTTCTCACTCCAACTTCCTGTAACGACATAATCAACAGTTTTCGATTTCAAATCACCCGGGTTAGATCCAACTAAATTATACACTATCGCGGAGAATTGCGCGGTGGCTCCACCTTGCATGAATAAAACTTTGTAGTTGTCGGGGATTTTTAGTAATGAGCGGAATGTCGCTTCTGCTGCAGCGAGAATTCCTTCAAAGTGGACGCCGCGGTGGGAGAATTCCATGACGCTGGAACCGCTGTTTGCGAAGTTGAGCAGTTCGGATTGAGCTTTTTGGAGTACTGAGGCGGGGAGGACGGCCGGTCCAGCAGAAAAGTTGTGGATTTCGGGTGTTGCCATGTTACAGTTTTTTTCTTTTTTTTTTTGGTTGACAAACTTGGATTGCAGATTATGAATGGAACTTTGTTTACTTATGATTCAATATTTTATTGACTCATTTGTTTCTGATCTAGCATTTTATTTTTCAGAGCCACAAAGAATGACATTTTTCAATATGCAGTAGCAGTAAATTTCGAACAGAAACGAAAATACAATTTTACATCTTCATGTAGTTTATTTGCACAGGATGTATTCAGTATTTGTCAATTGTAAAAAACTATTTACCGTCGAATTAAACGAACACTAAAAATACAACCACAATGCTATAATCTTTCAGAATTTCAAAGATAACACAGAAACACTTTGGATGCGAAAACCTACTGAGAGGAGAGTTAGTAAAGTGTTTACTGGACAAAAAGCAGAAAGCACTGGGATCCAACGGCTTGCGTCGTTACTTTCTGACGCAGGGCGAAAGAAGCGGTAACCAGCACAATCCTTCTTTAGGAACCACCACTCGTCATGTACAATAAACTAAATGAGAGACTCACCTTCAGTTATTGTACAACTGGGAGTACAAAGTTTCTGACAGGTTCGTCGTTCTTTGTGTGGCTTTTGGGGCTTGCTGTGTCTTTATTTGCACTTAAAAATCACGGTATTTTCAACAGTTTTCTAATGTTCCGAGTAATGATCGCAAAATTCAATTAACTGTAATTCCAAGGCGCTTTTAATGTCAAAGTCATAATAAATCGTTTGCCGCAATCTGCAAAAAAAATTATTTCAACTTTTGCATCACTAATATAGTTCAGTACATAAAAATTTGAAGGAGCGCCTAATTACAGTATATCAGCAGGTTATCTCTGTGTGACTTTAGCTGGAAAAGGAGACAACAGCTGCACAGTACACAAAAACTTTGAAAACTCGTGGATGGAAAATCCCCGCATTTTTATATCTTATCGTCGGGTATCTTTAATATTTCATTATATTCACTTTTGCTTTAGATTTAATTTTGTTTTTCCACTTTAAATTCAATTTCCCCTTAATCTTTCAATTGTTTAGTCGACCTGCTCGACGCAGGCGGATTACCTACACAAGCGAATTCTTGCGCGAGACAATACTAGGAACGTGTTTTATGACTGCGAGTCGATTCCGTATACAACCGATTGGAAGCAGTGTTTCCTCGACAATATCGGTCAGGCGTCGTTGATTATAATATTAGTTTCGAAGGCTACGTTGGATACTTTTAAGGATGATAGCCGGCCGGATAATGTTCTGTTGGAATGGGATGTAAGTATTTGTCGGGTTTCTTATTCTTGTAGTTTTGGAAATTAACCACTTTAAATTTTATGTATAAATTAAAAGATGGCGGTGAGCCGGTACCTCGAGAGAAAAATTCAGATTCTTCTGGTGCTTTTCTTGGAAAAAGGTGAAGAAGATTTTGCATTTGGAAGTGTTCCAGGTCACGAAACGGTCGCCGAAGGTTGTATTCGGTCATTCAAGGAAATCTGGACCGAACTTTCGAAGGTAAACGGAATTCAAATTCAATTTTCTCGACAGCATGACATGGAAGCGTTGGATACATGCATCACCACTCTGTAAAACATATCACTTTATTTTTTGCGTATTGTAAAGAATTTAAAATTTTAAAACGTAATGTTTTCTTGTAACAGGGTTCCAATCACCTCTCATTCGGCTCCTTCGATTTCTGCTGATCCACTTGGTCCTTCAAATCCCACGAACGAACCTGAGACGTCACATCCCACCGATCTTATCGACGAACCACGGGTATTCATCGGTCGCGAGGATGTCCTGCGGTTTCTCTCGATTTCCTTCTCCGATACGACGAAAGGCGCGGCGGCGATCCTCCACGGCGGTCCTGGAATCGGCAAGACGACGGTGTCCTCCCATTACGCTACGAGCTCTTCTGAAAACTCGAAATACACAATCGCTATTTGGATCAGCCTTGTATCGGAATTCACTTTCCAGGAAGACGTCAAACGTTGGTGTGAAGTTTTGAGAATCCCTCTCGATGATGATTTTGAGATTGTAAGGTCGAAGTTCTTTGCGTGGTTGAAACAAAACCGTGGGTATTTGATTGTTTTCGATAACGCGGACGACGAGAAAATCGTGAAGAGTTGTTTGGGGAAATTGACAAAGATCAACGGACATACTCTAATTACGACACGAAACCCTGCAATCGATGAGTTCATCCCTCTCGGAGTTGATATCAATCGAAAGTTTCGAGAGGAAATCAAAATCTGGCCGGATAATGTCACTCGCGAATACGTGAAATATCGTTTAGACTCTCGCCTCCCAAAATCTGATTCGGAGAACCAATATCTGGACAAGATTATGGAATTCCTGAACGGTTATCCACTGCTTGTTGAGCAAATGTGTTCGTTTTTGGCGAATGGGCCAGGTCGTAGCTTAAAGAAATACCACGAGCTTCTCGAAAGCAAAGACCCCAAAATCTTCAACCAACGACCAGAATCTGCCACGTCGCGATATGAACGGACGATCGATGCAACGTTCGGTATCGTTATTGACGATTTTAAGAAATCTGGAAATCGTGCAGCGTGCGTTTTGTTGGGTGCTATCGGATGTGTTTCGAATACGAACATTCCCATTGAAACTTACCTTGCTGAATATCTAATTCAGGCGGGTATTGATACGGATGTTTATGATGTGGTATCGACGCTGTTGAAAGTTTCGTTGTTGAAGATGGGACAGGATGGCAT
The DNA here is from genome assembly GCA_027600645.1 of Nowakowskiella sp. JEL0407. Lineage (NCBI taxonomy): Eukaryota > Fungi > Chytridiomycota > Chytridiomycetes > Cladochytriales > Nowakowskiellaceae > Nowakowskiella > Nowakowskiella sp. JEL0407. The sequence continues at coordinate 3,935 of JADGJK010000116.1, read as the reverse complement.
GTCGGTTTCCATTCATCTCGCAATGCAAGATGTAATTCGACGCACCCTCGCTTCTACTGATTATTTGGATTGTGGATTCAATGAGCTTGCAATATCTGTTATGGATTCTATTATCCCAAAGGAGAATAGCAACCGAACATTTGAACCATCCACCTTGTTAATTGGCACTCACTTACTTCCACACATCTCCGAACTTTATACTACAACGAAACTTCAAACTTCGGAATTGGCTGATTTGCTTTTCTGTGCGGGAGACTTTTCGGATCACATTGGAAATTACAACATGGCACGAACGCTATTTTCGTCCTCGATCAAGATTTCCACTTTTGTGAATGGGTCGCGTGAGTGTGCAGATGTATCTACAGCCATCAATTACCTTGGCGATATTGCAAAGACACTAGGCGATTACGTTGAAGCGAGAAAACTGTACAACGAGAGTATAGAAATCGACGAGAAGGTTTATGGTACACGTCAACATGCTGAAGTTTCTATCACAATAACCTTGGGGATATTGCGAAGAAGCAAGGCGATTACGTTGTAGCGAGAAAACTGTATTACGAGAGTTTAGAAATCAAAGAGAAGGTTTATGGTACACGTCAACATGCTGAAGTTTCTATCACAATAACCTTGGGGATATTGCGATGAAGATGCAAGGCGATTACGTTGAGCGAGAAAACTGTATTACGAGAGTTTAGAAATCGACGAGAAGGTTTATGGTACACGTCAACATGCCAGTATTTCTGTCACCATCAATAATCTTGGCGATATTGCAATGATGCAAGGCGATTACGTTGAAGCGAGAAAACTGTATAACGAGAGTTTAGAAATCGACGAGAAGGTTTTTGGTACACGTCAACACTATGGAATCTCTGTCATCCTAAGTAATCTTGGGGATATTGCGAAGATGCAAGGCGATTACGTTGAGGCGAGAAAACTGTACTACGAGAGTTTAGAAATCGACGAGAAGGTTTATGGTACACGTCAACATGCTGAAGTTTCTATCACCATCAATAACCTTGGGGATATTGCGAAGATGCAAGGCGATTACGTTGAGGCAAAAAAACTGTATAACGAGAGTTTGGAGATTGTTGAGAAGGCTTTTGGCGGGCAAGAACATGCTGATGTTGCATTTACGCTTAATGAACTTGGAGTAGTTGCGAGATTGGATGGTGATTACGAGGAATCTGTGAAGTTGCATTCGGAATCGCTATCAATTTATGAGAGAGTCTTTGGATCAAAAAGCCATCCTCACATTGCACGATCTTTGCGTGATCTTGGATCAACTTATAAAGCAATGGGTGATTTTGAAAGTGCAAGGTTGAAATACAGCGAAAGTTTGGAAATGTGTGGACAGATCTTTGAAACGAGTCACTGGCGGTATTTGCAAATTAAACAACTTTTGGAAGAGTTGATAATGAAAGAAAAGGAATCGGATTTCGAGATGTCTAATGATGCAGAATTAGATAGGCAGGAGACATGGGTGGCATCGGTTCCTACTAGAGAGTTAGGTATAGCAAAGGAAACAAAGAAAAATACTTTCAAAAACTTCAATATTTTTAAATCAAAGGGAAAAAAATAAATTACTTCATTAATAAAAGTAATCATGGTCTAGATAAAATCAGATGTTATTCTTAACATTATTGCACACTGATTCTCGATTGTTGCATTCGCAAATCAAACATATACAGGTCTGTCCCCAACTTGTGAATCCCCCAACTCATGATTCTTTTTCAAATTTGAAATTTTTTTATTTTTCAATGTTCTGAGGTCGCTTTAATAGATGCAAAGACTAATGTAAATTCCCAGAAAAATGTATTTTTTTCACTTGTAGTGATCCCACAATGGAAACTCTTGATCTGAAGGCTATGTTTGTGACACTACAAGAATTTTCAATTAGCTGCAGAGGGAACAACCACACTCTATCAACAGTTGGATCTTGTTTTTCTTTGTATTTTTTTTACTTTATTCCTTGTTATTTCTCTTCTTTGTTTATATTCTGTTTGTTTTTTTGGGTTAATTTATTTTGTGCTGAATATTTTCTTTTGTCATTTATTGTTTCTGCCTTGCTGAGTTAAATCCTTTTGTGTTTGGACATTCTTTAGGTTGAATTATGTTATTTTATCATTGTGGGGTTGACTGAAGTGCAGGGTCTTGATGGCTGTGTGCCAAACTTATATAGAATTTGTTTTCCTTTTGAAATCTTCAAGTCTTCAAATTGTTTGTTTATTTTATTCTAATTGTTTGAACGTTTGAACTTGAAGTATCTAAATCATCTCTATTTAATTCCAACTTCAACAAACTTGAATCCTACTACTTCAAAGATCACCAAAATAGACAGAAAAACACACATTTACTTGGCTGGGATGTAGCTAAAGAGATTGTACAAGGATACACAAGCTGGAGCAACAAACAAGCAGCTCAAAATCTGCTACAACTTGGCAGATGCCACATTGAAGTAACATCAAAAGGTGGCACTCAATAACAATGAGATCCAAGTGGATAGCAATCAGAAGAAACACCAGAAACCAAAATATTCTGAAATTGAAAATTTAGTTCTTGTAGATATACACAAACTAAGGGAACTAGGACCTCCAGTGAGTAGACCACAACTTTAGGTATATTTACTAAATGTATTTTTGTTTGAGGAGTATCATTAACCAACTTTATTTGTGAAATCCAGATCTTGGCTCACAATAGGTCAAAGAAGTTACTGAGGGATGAAAATACGCCACCATTGATTAGGAAGAAATATGAAGATGCTCATTTCAATTCAAACTGGCTCAATAGCTTTAAAAAATGAAATTGTCTTCAAAATTTAAGAATTAACAGCAAGCAAGCATCAGTTCCCACTGATGTCAACGAGCTCATGGCTTCTATAATTGAGTTTATACAAGAATCTGGGCTTTCTCCTTGCGATATTTATAATTGGGATGAGACTAGCTTATTTTTGCGTGTAATGTCAAGATACCCTTTGGCAGAGCAGGGCAACTCAGGCTCAAAGGAGGACAAACAATGCAGTATGAAGAATCAGGAGCTTAAAAAAAAAGTATTTATTAAAAATTTTTTAGTTACAGCTTTACTTTCATTAAATAGTGATGGCTTAGACAGATCTGTTGTTTTGGTTAGGAAAAGCAAAGTACCACAATATACGAATAAGCAGTTTTGGCAAGAACATGTCATTTGCTGGTATTCCAATGCAACTGCATAGATGAATGGCAATTTGTTTGTTCAGTTGCTACAGGACTTCAATGCATGGTTGACTTGCCTAACAATCTTCCTTTTGGATAATTTCTCTGGGCACGCAATTGATAACGTCCAAGACTTTCAGTACCTGCCAATACAACAAGTGTTACACAATCTTTGGATGCTGGGATAATTTTGTCATTCAAAATACATTACTGATTACAATTGTTTGAATATGTCATAACTTGAGTCTCTGAAAATACAAAGCCATGTAAGATTAACAAAATATCTATTGCATGGGCAGTTCCATGGATAGCAAAAGCAATCAACAATATCTCAAGTACAACAATCATGCATTGCTTCCACAATACAATAAAACTCAACATGTTGCCCTCCAAGGTGAGGTAGTACATGAGCTATCCCACCAATTCTCCACCTTGAAGTTGTGTATTGAGAAATTTCATGGTTGTAAGTAGTCAAATGAGGTCATTGTTGATTACATCACCTTCAATGAGTCTGTATCACACAAATCAATAGCTGTTTGGAAGGACAATGATGCTGAAGAGATTGCTATTCCTGATCCAAGATTGATGGGTGCTGCATTAGATGATCTGAAAAAGTACTGCAATGGTACTGTATGCTTCTATATGCTTCCACATTTATATGCATTGCAAGAAATGATTTCTAAACATATGGAGTTTGAAGGGTAGCTTTGATAGCTTTTTTCAAACTTTTATTATCCTTTAATAGGT